>JAWLRI010000551.1:740025-805748 GCA_034781795.1 Crypturellus tataupa | reverse complement strand
CCTTTCGGGCAAGAGGTACTGTGGCAACTGCAAAGGGAAGTCCTACCTCTCAGTTCAGTAAGTTGATAAAGTTGATCTACAAGTTGATCAAGAGGATTCAATGGGAATAATAGGTTTAGTTGCTCAAAAAACTTCTGTTCAGGTTCCTCAGGAAGCTTTTGGCAAAGTTCCTCAGCTAAGACTACCAAAGGAAAAGTGACAGGAACTGAGGAGTTGGGCCCTTTTACACACAAGACACAGTTTAAAGCACAAGAAACCCAAGACAAGGCCTAAAGAGTGTTTTTCAGAGTGAATTAAAAAGAGGAAACAGGTTCTCCAGAGATCAGTCCTGAGACCAAAAAAAACATGGGCACTGAGAACAAAGCATGAAGCATTACGATGACACTGCATAAAACCTTGGCATGCCCACATCCTGAGCACTGTGCACAACTACGTTCTCCACAACTCCAGAAGGACCTAGAGGTGATAGAGAAGTTTATAGAAGAAAATTAGGATAGAAATGGAGTATTTGCCTTATCTAGAAAGGCTGAAAATATTACTAATCTTCAGTTTGGAGAGAAGACTGAAGGTAGATATGACTGAAGTTTGCAAAATTACAAGGTCAGTAAGTAATTTGGTTGCAGAACTCTTATTCAGCAAATCCCACAGTATTAGAACTAGAACCAGTCATTGAAACTGGTAGGAGATTGGTTTAAAACAGTTGAAAGAAAGCACTGCTATATGTAGGAGGTGGTGAACCTCTGGAATTGTCTCTTCAGGAGGTTCTGGAAGCAGATGGGATCAGCAAGTTCAAAAAGAGATCTGATGTGGGTAACGAGTCCATAAACAGTTATCAACATGCAGCGGTGTACGCTGGGGGAGTGCAAGGGAAAAGCTCACTGCAGATAGTAGCTGGGTTCACATTTTTCCATTTTTCATCACTTTCTCTTTCTTTTCTCTTCACTTTTTCACCACTTTCACAACTTTGGGTTGATGACTGATTTAACCCAAGAGGACATTTGATATTTTCTCAAAAGATGAAACATTACACATAGACCCTACCATGAAGGCATCTGTGTTGTAATATTTTATTTATTCTTCTTCTCCCCTGATATTGTCTATCCCTCTGGTTTATGGTATCAGTATTATCAAGAAATCAAAGCAAGAATGTAGACTTGGATAGATGCTTTATCGGGGTGGAAAATTTCCATCCATTCGCTACCTTCTTTCCATTTTTCAGCATACATCTATTATCCTAAAGGGGCAGGATGTTTCTGGGAGGAATTAATATGTGAGAAAGACGTTAGAATGAAGAGACAAAGGTTTTATTGCTGGCTCTTCCATAGACTTCCCATGAGACGGACACAAAAATTGGATTGAAATTGGTAAGGGAATTTTTGGGAATTTTCTAATCATATTTTTTTTCTCCTCCACCCCCCACCCCATTGTCTGTAGTTTGTCCTGATTTCTGGCATAGCTATAATACAGATGAAATTAATATGTTGCTTACAGTCTAGTTCAGATTTCTTGCCACTCAAATTTCCTTCTTCTCTGAAATCTTTCCGAGTGTCCTCCTTTAATTTTTACCAAGTGCAGGTCCTCTTACCACTTTGGCATCATTCAGTGTGTAAGCACTTCAAGACAAAAAAAAATGTTTTATTTTCTGTGTGCAAAGCATACTGATGTTTATGATGTCCTTGGTCTCATCTAGAAGAAAAAAAAGTTCCCATCTTTAGTCCCAGACAATAGGCCTAGATATGCACCTGGACACCCATACATGCACTGATCAAAATGAAAACTTAAAAGGTCTGATTTGAAAACTGAGAAATACGGAATAAAAAATGTATTTGCCTTGCAATGTGTATGCGGCGTTGGCATGGCACACTGTCACACGTTAGCCTGTTTCAAACGTATTATCAATTTGAACTAGCTATTATACAGAGTGGCTTTATTTCTGTTGGTATGCAGTAGAATACTGACTTACAATTTGTTTAACTCTCAATAACTCTGATTTGCCTCCTGCTTTAAATACGCAGCCAGCAGTAGCAAGATGCAACGTGACAACTCAGATATTCCAATTTAGTGAGATTCATTTTGCTAAATCATCTCCATGCATCTGAACCACTGTCTAGCTGTGTCTAGCAACATCTGGCAAACAAGCACTGATGTATTATTATGTTTATCGTGCCAGATGGCAATACGTCTTCAATGTCACCTGCAGGATGAAATAAAACCTTTGTTATCACTGGTTCTTACCCACCCACGCACTTCCTTCTTCCCTCCCTCTCCAATAATCACAACAGAGTTAAGATCTGTGCCTGGAGAACATGTGTGGTTAAATATTAAAATTAATATAGGAAAAAGCAACAGGTTATGACATACACCTAATTACAAAAAGGTATAAAGCTTTTAATTACCACAAATTAGATGATAAACCAATGATATATCTTGTTTTCACTACAAACACCATCATTTCTGCACTATTAAAAAAGACTAATAAACCATCATTCTGGGCAGTGTTAATTGTATACTGGAAGTGACAAAAATATCCAAGGTCATGCACATTTGAATGCATACCCACGAAGTCGAAAGGAAGCATTTCCAGCTGCCTTCCATGGAATATCAAGTACTTTCTTCTTCCACTTGGGATTCCCCATATGTTTCCTCCTTGAACAAGGGCAGTTTGAAGTCATTTTAATCTTCTATTAATGGGGTTTACCTATCAGCCTATTTTCTGGGAGCACTGCTCGTGATGGATTTAACCCGGGGCTGCAGAGTGGGAAAAAAATTGAGCCATTCTCTTGGCTTGTTCATCAGAGAGGTGTTTCTGCTCATTTCCTTTCATTGCCAAGTGAATATTACATTATATTTTATCAAGAAAATCTTGGCTATATTCAAGCACAGGGTGATTTATTGTGTACATCTTAGACCAGTTGGTATGAAAGCTTTTATGGATCAAACATAGGTTTCAAGCCTAAAGGATATTTTTTTTCAAAAGCTGGTATCAGAAGCTATCGTACCTTGTGAGTCTCATAGCTTTTCATATTCTAAGTGTTCACTGTCCAGAAAAATTAATACACTATGTTATACTAGAAATTCTCTATCTGTTAGCAAGAAAATTAAACTCTCTTGTCATTTATCAAACGCTTCTGCATCCACACAAAAATGCAAAAACAACATCACCTTTTTAAGGTGTCTTGTTACTCACTTTCACTGATAAAAAGGAGGATTAGCAATACAGCTTTCTATGAATACATTTCCCAATCACTGAAATATCAGCACAAAAGGAGGAAAGCACTTGTGCTTCCTTTGGCATCTTTATTCAGGACCTGCAGTCATTGGCCTACGTGACACAGGACAAAAGAATTGCTCAATTGTGTATCTAGTCCCCTAATTACTGTTTAATTTCACTTACATTCTAACAAAATGAGTGTTAAAAATGAAAATTAAGGAGCAATTAGAGGGCCAAATTGCACAGTTGTGCAATTCTTGATGGCTAATTCAGCTTTTTAATAGTGATGGCAAATTAAGCATGACAGCCAAGCAAATGAACCCTTATTTTGGTCATCTGGGAAAGGCCTTATGGCCACCAACCTGTGCCTCTAGAAATCAATGCAAGTCCTACTATTGATTTTAGTGATATCAGTACCGGGCCTTGCTTCACAAAGGAAGATCTGAGTGTTTTGAAAAGGTGCGTTCCCTGCTTATTTGCCAAAATTGTAATAGATAAGTCCGCAATTCACGATTTAAATTAAAAAAAAAAAAGATCAATTTTTAAAGGGCCATGGCACCTACCTTTGCCATAGAAACCTGCAAATAAATCCTTGTTTGTAAAAGTGTATGCCTTCTGTAGGTTTTCCAGATGCAAGTATCTAAGTTTTGGCATTCAAGACTTGCTTCCTAAAGCTCAGGTCATAACTCATTTAGCTCTGACTGAGGGAGGAATTGAGCTGCTTCTGGAAATTCCATGAGTGCACAGGTTGGAAGTACAGTTAGCTTTAGCATGCAAAGAATCTACTTATAGTACATTTACAATGTTTTCTTATGACATGGCATATCTTTTAAAGCTGC
The DNA here is from genome assembly GCA_034781795.1 of Crypturellus tataupa. Taxonomy (NCBI): domain Eukaryota; kingdom Metazoa; phylum Chordata; class Aves; order Tinamiformes; family Tinamidae; genus Crypturellus; species Crypturellus tataupa. The sequence continues at coordinate 801,698 of JAWLRI010000551.1, read as the reverse complement.
ATATACTATAACTTGAACTGAAGACAGTACAAGTTATAAGGAATGAGCTATCCTATCTCTATAGCTGGGTTCTTCTGAATCTATCCAGTTAGTTACTGTAATACCCAAAGGACTGAGTAACAGAGTGTGATGTGCTTGCACTGAGTGCTGTACAAATACAGAAAATAATAGGCTTGGTTGTCCCTTGAAAGTCTTGATAGGCATAGGTGCCCTATTAGGATTAATGGCATACCAAAAACAAATATTTTGGTCCAACATAACCTGTAGAGAGGCAGGAAGAAGAGAGTAATGTTTCCCCTGCTTTAAGAGGATGCAGAGGATAATATTCATTTCCTCTAGCTTTATCCAGTCACAAGCAGGTTGTCCAGATCTAAATTTTCCTGTGGTCAGATGAGAGAAATCTCTGTGCCCAAGATAGATGTCAGCAGCTTGGATATGATGCCTAGCGTGCCATCATTCATGGTCGGTTGCATCCTTCATGATTGTGCCCAGGTCTTGAGCTCAGTGTCTCAAAATCGAGAGTTGCACTCAGACCTCCCATGTCCAGGCTATCATCGAAGGGGAGATGTGGACATCCAAGGCAATCAAGCTAACTCTAAGCTAACTAGTCCAGGACTGCTTGTATGCAAGCAGTGGTGAACTGCATTCAGCTAGGGCTGACCTCTGGGTTGTGCACTAGATATTTAGCTGAAAGCTCCCAGGATATAGAGTTGTGAGCTACTCTGAGGGCAATGCAGATATACCCTGAGCCCAGGAAGTCTCGATGGGATCGTTCTTTGCCTTATATAGAGTGTCAAAGCTCACAGAAAGCAATTTTTCTTTCAGTGCCTCCTTTTCAACAGGGAAGCATTTGAAGAGAAGCACTTGCCCCTTGAGTGCTCAAGTGTGTACTTTGTATTGCCGAAGAAAGGGCACTCCAATTGCTCTTCTGGGAAAGCACACCATATTTCACATCACCCCATGCACTTTCAAGGGGTTTTGCAGAAATGGCTTGTTCTGGGACATCTATGAAATATAATTAGGAAGAAAAATAAAGACGCTTTCTTCTTTTTCAGGTTGAGATAATCCACAGTCAGAAAAATAAGTCTTTTTTTTTTCCTCTTGCCCTAGATGCTCTCTCTGCAGAGAGGTCATCTTTGAGACAAAAGTGTTTTAATTATAAAGCAAGCAATTATGACATTCAGAGAGACAGTGTGGGTTTTGTGAGTTGCTTTCTAAGGAATGAATGGGTCAGTCATCTGTATCCACATATAAGCAGACCTATTCCTCTAAGGGACCTTTGGACATGAGCTGCGATCTGTTGGAAGAGCAGGATCTGCAGCTCAGTATCAACTGGGTTATGCTAGCGGTTTGGGGCATGGGCAGTAAAGGGTACTAAGGTCAGCAAAGGCTCTTGTCTCCTTGGTCAGATCTAGCGCAGATCACATGCAGAGGTAAGAGATTGTCAGTGAGCTAATACAAAACTTTTCTTTTTTTTTCTTTTCAGGTAAATCTCTCATCAGTCATCTGGATTTTCCAGTCTCTGAAATGAGTAAACTAGGTAGTTGCTTGGCAGAACTTGGAGGAAAGGAATTAAAACAAAATGGGAAATGTCTGGCTGAAATGGGAATGAGATTGGCCCCATACAGCAGCAGGAAAAGTTCAGCAAGGCAGTAAAAGCGACCCCGCAGGAGTCCATCCATTTGTGGGGATGTGGAATGGCAGATGTTAACTCTATTCTTAGAAATAAGAGTAACCCAGAAGAACCACTTGCATTTTCCAGGCAGAAGAAAGCAGCATATACTGGTTCAGCCTCTGGATATTAAGTTATCAAAGTGCTAAATATGATGTGTGTTGCATTGCAGATCAGCTGCCTGGATGATGGAGACACTCAGAGTGGTTTCCCTGTGCTGGGGATGCAGCAGCTCATGGGAGGGCTGTTTGCCCAGGGAGCTCCTGGCCCAACAGGCCTGGTCTGTCACTTGCAGCATTCCTGTTCAACCGCTGACCAGGTGCCTCTTACAGTGCAAAATCAGATAAAACTGCTGAAATTGTTTTGAAGAATTTCAGCAATTAAAGATTAAAAAAAAAAAAAAGATTAAAAAAAAAGACTTAAAAAAAAAAAAGATGAATCAAAATATTAATAGAATAGGATTTGCTGCAGCCCTGTTTTTGTTTCTAATTAATAATGCATACAGCAGCTCCAGAGATAACGGCTGTTTACTCAAGAATATTTCTGTAGTGCTTCTTACAGCTGTTTTATATGAGGATTCACTTTACAAAGCTAATGCCAACCCAATAAAATATGAGTTTTTTTTTGTTTTTTTTTTTGCAACTGGTAATTAGAGTGCTCAGAAAGACTTTAGAAAAGTGCTTGATTGAGAAGTGGAGAGGGAGATGAGTAGTTATAGGGATAAAACGGTATTTTCTTGGTTTTTTTTTTTTATTCTACTATAGTTCACTTGGGCAGCACTAGAAAAAAATAGGTCTTTTGGTGGTGCTTTGTTCTGTTCTTACCATCACTGTGAGCCATGGAGGGGAAAGCACATGTGGTTTGAACAACACAAACAAAATAAGATGCGAGGAGTGATGTTTAATGCGCTTTTATTTTCTCTGCGCTTATCAGTTTGTAAACAAATAGAGATCCTTGGGAGGGAAACTGTGAGCCCTTTAGCTGCTGCCAGGCTTTCCTTTGTGTTTGTGCAGATCGGAGCAGCCCAGGGATTGTGTCTGCTCAGAGATCGTTAGGATGGGGCTGTCCAACCTCCCAAGCACCCGCAGTGAGATACAACAGTGCCAAGGTGCCAACTGAGGGCAAAGCGATACAAGTGTCATCAGTTTTAGTGCTTATAGCTAGTGAGCCTGTCTCTCTTCAATCTTCTTTCCTGTTATGCAAAGATGCCACTTTGCCTTGACCTTTGAGGGACCTAAGAAAAGCTTCTCTTCACAGAAATGACAGAGCATTTGTTGTTTTTCCTCTGAACTCTCCCTAACTTTCCTGTGTTGCCTTTGAAACACGATGCTCATAATAGATTGATGCATCCCAATTATAATCCCAGCAGTTCTCGCTAAAGCAAAATAATCATTTTGCTTCCCTTGCATGCACAGAGACGTCTTCCTCATTCCTCTTGTCACTGGCCTAATACGCAGGATCTCATGCGTATTTTAACATTTCTTCCAGTTCAAATCTAAATATAATGACTTTTCATAGGCAGTTTTTATCCCTGCAATATCAACACCCTGGAATTACTGAAATTGAGAGGTTGTGACCCAAGTATTAGAGCCAGTCACAGAGTGACAGTTACGGTCAGACTAGGCAGCAGAGCTGCTGCTCCTTGCTGCACACAGGGCTCGGGGCTGTTCTTGCTATTGCTGAAGGAAATCTTTGCAAGAAGAATGAAAGGCAGCAGCAGCAGAAAGTCCTCTGGAGGTCTGAATGGTGGAAGAGACAGGAGAGCACACATGAAAAGTTCACAGCAACTGCAGAGAGCAGAAATAATTTTCTGCATCACACACTGTTTTCTTCATATACTCTGGTCTGAAAAAGACATTTTGTCTAAGAATAGCGTCCATGATATTTGAAGCCAAAGATTTTGCGGGCTCAGAAGAGGTTGATTTGCTCTGTAAACAGAGGAGAAAAATAGTGGCGATAATAGGAAATATGGACCACCTCTGGAGGTGCCTGCTTGGCCAGGATCACTTTCTGTGAGAGAGTTTTTTTCCCTCTCAGCTATTTAGGCAAATAGGCTAACTTCAGACAGCCAAAAGAATAAAGAAATAAATCTCATGAAAACTTGGAACGATATTACAAAAAACTATGTCAAAACCAGCACATATTGATGTTTCTGAATTTTCTGTTGACATCAACAAGGACCATGACCTGAAAGATGAGGGAAACACAGTGTTTGCACACTGCTTATGTGTGGCTTCATCCTAATCACATTAGTATAAATCAGTAGCAAGCCTACTTATGTTAGTACAGTTAGATCAAGTTAATCAAGGTGCTTGGTCTCAGTTTCACCTCCTCTTAGTAACATTCTGCCAGTGTTATTGATAGTGCTGGTGCACAAGCAAGGAAACTATCAAAAATATTCATTTCAAGCTCCACTGCAAGCAGAGTAAAATAATCAATATTCACTTAGGGAAAAAAAAAAAAAGAAAAAGAAAAAAATAGAAAGAAAAAGAAGAAAAAGAAGAAAAGAAACCTTGCTTTGCAACCACTCTTTTAGAGGCTTGTAAATAAAATGTGGTGTGAATAACTGGGAGAAAATAATAAATAAATAGTTAAAATAGCTCACATCATTCACAGCATAAACAAAAACCGTATCTTCTTTAGTTTCACTGATTTTCCTTGCTTGTCTCTTTTACATCTTATTTGGCACAATTAAGTGTAATTTTTCTAAGTTTCAGTTCTATCTGAGACCACTTCCTTGCTCCTTCCTTTTAGAATATAGTTCTCAGTTTTTGTGACTGATATCTTTTAAGGTGAATAAGTACCTTAACTGAATGTTTTTTTATAAGCACTTTATGACTTCACAACTTCTTTCAGATTGTTTACTATACAAACCATGCTGATATTTCCCCTTTGCCAAGGAAAAGGCATCTAGCCTGGAATATACATGGACTCCATGCTGGTAACAAGAGATGGGTTTCGTAGTATATATTCTTTAGAAGAAAATATTTTTTTTGAGGTTAACGTTGTACCAGAATATTTCTGTTTTCCTGACAGAGAACATTTTGATTGACTCATAAAGATTTATTTTGCTTTTTGTTGCTTTTTCTGGGAAACTTCAAAATTAATTTTCATTTAAATCTAAAGTAAAAAGCCTACTGTTATAAATACCAAAATTTAAATTGACATTGCAAAAAAAAATCATGTGGAATATTTATTCCTACATGTTCTGATGTTTTATTTGAAAAGTAGTCTTATTTAATTATATTTTTCCCAAAATCACTTTAAAACATAACCTAATATCAATTAAATCAGTCTATTGGTCTCCTTTATATGTATCATAAAATGCAGATTAATTTTGTGACTGAAGGCTCATCTGGAAATATTCTTTAATTTCCACAGAAAATCATATATTTCATACTCTCTGGATACAATGCAGAGGCATTTAAAACCTCAGTCTATGACCATTTCACTGGGGTTTCCCATCCTAAATGAAGGGACTAATTCACGAGGAAAAACAGCTCAATGTAAAAACCCGGAGCTGGAACACACAGTTATAAGAAGTGTGTCTTATTCCTTACTGCTCTCTGTTGCCTGCCCCTATGAGCTGTAAATATTTATACCTCCACAATTCCAACACATTGCTAGTGTCACTAATGAGAATGCAATCCTCCTTCTCTGCAGGAGAAAAATGCTTAAATGGGAATGCCCCAAAGACCAACTGGAAATCAAGGTAATTTCAAAGCAATACTCTTCTAGAATAGGGACATATGAGCAGGTTCATGTAGATAAACTTGGTTGTGAAGACATACAGGTCATAGCTTATGGACAGTCTTATGGACATACCTTCCTCTCTCAGTATTAAGTAAGAGATGGAGGTCGATCTCTTTATCAAAACAACTACTGATAGGACCAGAGGAGATACCCTCAAGTTGCACCAGGAGAGCTTCAGGTTAGATATTAGGAAAAAATTCTACATGGAAGGAGTGGCAAAACGTTGGAGCTGGTTGCCCAGGAAGTGGTGGAGTCACCGCCTCTGGCAGTGTTCAAGAAAAGTGTAAATGGAGCGCTTAGGGACATGGTTTAGCAGCTCTGGTGTTGAAGGACTTACAAGTTGGACTCGATGATCTTAAAAGTCTTTTCCAACCACAATGATTCTATGAACTATTCTAACCTGGACATAAGAGCAGAAGGTGCCCCTCATTTCTTACATGTTAGGAACATGTACCTGGGAGGAGTATGTCATTGCAGATGGTCACTGCAGACCAAACCATAAGAGTTTGCTGCATGTGCCCGTGCTTTGCTCTTCATCTCACCCCTGCATGATCACTATCATAGCACCATAGAATCCTTAAGGTTGGAAGGGACATTTAGAGATCATCTGGTCCAACCCCTCTGCACATGCAGGGTCACCTAGAGCACGTGGCACAGGGTTGCATCCAAGCAGATCTTGAAGATCTCCAGAGAAGGAGACTCCACAACATCTCTGGGCAGCCTGTTCCCTCACCCTCACTGTAAATAATTTTTTCCTTAAGTTCCTGTGGAACTTTTGGTGTTTCAATTTGTGGCCATTACCTTTGTTGGCGACCACCACTGAAAAGAGGCCAGCCCCAGTCCAGTTCCATGGTAGAGGACTTTTGCCTCTCACTGCAGGAGCTGCAGGGTTACACTGGATAAATGTACAAGCATGCCTCATCTCTTGCAGTTAGGTTGTGGTTGCAGGGCTGGGAGCTTTCCCGGCTTCGCCACAAGCAGTTTCCTTATTGCTCATCCTCCAAAGGAGTGAAATTGCTGGAGACAGAGCAGGAGTAGCGAAGTGAATGAAGTGAAAGCACTTCCTTCATCAATAGGAAGCACTACCTGAAGCATTAGAATGAAACTATATTCGGGTATTATTAGTCAATGATGCCTTAAACTACTCCTCTGAGGAAAAGGCCTTGTAAAAATATTTTACATCAAATATTGATGCACGCACTGTCTTTTTTGACCACGCCAGAGATCTCACAGCACTCACTGAGCACGGGTCTGCAAGCACTCACTCACACAGGTCTGCATGATCAGCCTCAGGTTGGAGGTAGTTTCTTATTGATTTCTGGGGGTGTCATTAGGAACTGCAAGACAGTCTGAGAGCCCCATCGGAGACTGGAGCTCCATTAGCTGTACAGCTCTTTGGAGCAAGCAGGAGGCTGGCAGCTCTGTCTCCAGGAGCTTTTAGGCTCCAGAAAGCCCTGGCAGTCAGCAGAGTGCAGGATCTCAATCGACTGCAAGACGGGCTCTCTGCAGAGGCAGCAGTTTTCTCCTCCATGGCTGCAAATAGCAGAGCCAGCTCTAACATCAACTGCTGGTGAAACAAGAGGATGAATGGAAGAGAAGGAGAACTGAGCTATAGCAACGGGAATGAATGGTTGCGCAGATGAGAGGTGCAAAGACACCAGCTCCTGGACTGGGTATTTTGGGTAGCAGAGCCGTTATAGCACACATCCCATCATCAGCAGGCTCAAAACCAGACACCAGAACCAGGCATGTTAAGGATGCCAATGCTTTTCAATTGGCATCCTTAATACTTTATATCACAGAATACCTGCAGCTCCAATAACACTAACATCTTCCCTTGGGACTCTTGCACATGCAGCATCACCAGGCAAGGGCTGCCCAGAGCACCTCTACATTGCATCCAGGGGGTCATTTTCATGCCATCTCCAACCATGTGTTCAGGCTCTTACAGCCCGCCTGCGTTTGTGACTGACAAGAGGATTTGGGCCATTTGACACAAGTCAGCAAGCTGTAGATGTGTGACTGTGTTTCAGAGCTTGGTTGCACAAGCCTCGTGGTAAGGCCAAGCAGATCCTTTATCCACAGCATCTCTCTCCTGTCTCTTTTTATTTCTCTCTTTTCAGCAAGTAAAATCCCTGTTGAGACAGTGAAGAATTCCACACAAGGCAATGAAGATTCAATATACATCATTTGGAGAGAATTATTTCTCTATAAATTGATTTCAAGAAAAGATCTTGGCATTTTGACCAAAACCACATCTCTTAAATTATCTCATATCCCTCCAAACACACACTCCTAAGCCCTTTTTTGTCCAAACTAGAAAAGCAGTTATACTTTGGCACAATTTAAAAGGTTTTGATGATGATTTAAAACAAAGTATTCCCCAAGCAGACTATGGGCTTGAGCAGAAACAGGCACAGAGGCCTGCGGGGACTTCACAGCACAGAATTGATTTAACGGGGAAGTGTGTAGATTGAACAGTGATGGATGCTCTGGAGAACTCTATGATATAGAAGATAGATGGTCATTTGAAAAAGATCAAGGGAAAACATGCTGGAAAACAGAAGACCCTCCAGCCTTTTGCAAATTATGATCAGTATCAGGCACTGTAAGGACCCTGACAAAAAAAAAAAATAAAAAGAAAGAAAAAAGAAAAGCATGGATAGATCTGTACACTGCAGTTCTGCTCTTCAGTGTGAAAAAAGTGCTACTATAATGGATTTTTCCTACACGAAGGTGCCTTAGACACAACACAGAGGTGTGCGCATGGCTTCCCAGGACTTGTGCTACTGGACTAGCTCGTGCTAGTCGGAAGGAGCCAGCGCAGGGAGCACCTGCCTGGGATTTTGCCCTGGAGAAGTACCAAGTCCTGGTTGGCACCAGATGCCCAGTAAGGCTCTTGTGTTTTTTTCACGGATTGAATTGCTGGAAACTAAAGACTATCCATGTGTCTTTCTCTTAGCAAATGCTTGGATCCAATCATATTCTGCAAACAGAAGATGCAGCAAAAAAGACATGTCTTCAAACATTCCCTTTCTTCTCATGAGCACATCCAAAGGCACAAAATGATATGCATTTTTTGATAAATTCATAACAGCCATATGCAATATTCTCACATTCTAAGCACCAGACCACACACTCTTTTTTTATAAAACCACTTAGAGGAAATATATACACTCATGCTTACAAAGTTAGGTTAAATTCAAAGGGCTTATTTTGAGACTAACGTCGAATTCTTAATGTTGCAAAAGCCACTGATACTTCCAGCCCTTCATTAACATATACTGTACGCCCTGCAAATTATACAGGCTTTGCTACTCAAAAAGAAATGCAGAAGGATATTCCAGACAACCCTGGCACACAAAAAGATACTTAATATCCAGCATTTTAGCATTAGTCAGAGCCTATGTAGGATCAAAGATATATTCTGGGACTGTGTGATTATAAGTCTGTGCAAGTGAAGAATAAGAACCAAATGAAAGGGCAGAAGTCTAAGTATCTGCATTTCTGTAGAAGAGATACACTGATAATGGAGAAAGCATCAGGAGACATTAATGAGCTGTACTTCAAGGCGACTTCCCAAGAGCCACAACCAGAATCTTAGAACTACAGCAATAAGAATTAACAGTTTTCTTCACCAAAGTTTGCACTACTTTCTAGGTGGCTCTGCATAATAGCTAAATTCTACACTTAGTATAACTTTTAAATGAAGAAGCATCACACATAGACAGGCAAAGAACCTTGTACATGCAAATTGTAACAAATGTGAAATTTGCAAAAAGAAATTTTGAAATGTGATATATTTCTGTTAAGTCTTTAGGAGACATTGTGTGAGACAAGATGAGCTCCTCTGAGGACATGTTAGCAAATATAATCTTAATTTTGAAAGGGTTGCAAATGGTGCCATGCAGCTTTTGTATTTGTATTTTCAAACTGCAGGAGTATTTGGAAATAAAGTTAAAAAAGCTCTTAAAAGCTCTTCAGAGAGCTCATGAATTAAAATAGAATACTTTTTACAAAGTAGCCGCAAAGTAAACTTTCATCCTCAGAGCAATGTATCCTCAGGAGTTTAGTTCAACGAGCATGCTACTTGGCTCATTTGCTCATTGCCAATTTTGCTGATTATTTCTTGATTGGAATACCTTGCCTTAGCACAAATAATTAGATTACAGACTCATTTATCTACCCTATAACTATAAACAACTAACTGATTTCAACCCAGTCATTAGAGTTTACAAACACGGGAAAGCCTGTAAATGTCAATACCTTCCTTTCTATGCTCATATTCCAGAAAATTTTGCTAACATTTTTCATTCCCAAGAAGTGCAAAGGGTTTTACAGATTATGAAAAAGATCACTTTGCCAGCCCATAAAATACTTTTATGTGAGGAAATACAGCAGCAGTACTCCTCTGTTTCAGAATTAAGCAAAGGGAATCTTAATTAGACATTGGGATAGCATCAGCTAGTTACATAAAACAGAATAAAAGTGTATAAAGGATATAAAAATCTCATGCCTTAGGACATTAGTCAAGCAGTAATTAATGGGTTAGCACAAAAATACCTCTGGAGCTATTTTTTCATTTCTCCCCTCATTTACAGCCCCTGAAAGCCAACTCAACTGAACAGGTGTAAATGAGTCCAGTGGGTCTAATGAGAAAAATGAAAAAGAGGATGGAAGTTGCAGTGAGGATCAGCAGTTTGGAAAAGAAACTGTGTGAGAAGAAATAGCTGAATAACACGATAGCCTGCAAGAGAGCCACCTCTGCCTTCCTGGCCCCGCGTTTTGCCACGGATAACGAAGGTGGTGCAATTAGGCATGACGATTCTCAACTATCCATGCCCTATTGCTAGCTCTCCAGCAGGGGCGACATTATTATGCACATACTAATATAGCAGGTTTCCCATTTGTACAGACCAACACATTTTTTAGGATCAATTCAGCTTACTGCTGTAATGCGCAAGAAATGCAATGTGCCTTCTCACTAACCCAAATAGTGTGTAGCTGAGAAATTTTTGTATTCATCCCATCATGTGTCCTTTCCATGGGGGAAACATGGTTTATTATAAGAATTTTGGTGTCAGCTGCTTCTTGTCTTCTCTCCAGAAAGGGTATTATCTACAGAGATGACTTTTTTGCTGCAAAATCCTAATAAAAAGGCACAAATTGCAACCGTGGTAAAACTAAATGAACTCAGTCCTAGAATCCTCACCTGCAATTGACTCTGGCTAGTTATTTTCATCAGGAACTATTATTCTGTCCCTCGGAGGATTTTAGAGCAAGGTAGCTGTAAATCCTGCAGAAATGCCCCCATCTTTATCAAAGACACAGCCTGCGTGCGCCAACAGAGCCGCCAATAAATCCAATGCAAGCTGTGCATGAGCCAGGTTCTCAGCTGATGTCAACTGGCCTCGCTCCATGCATGCCGACTGCAGGCAATATGATGACTGTCCCTGCCTGTGGTGGGACGTGTGTTACCTGCAGCAGGAGAGGACCCAGCACGTGCGACCACTCTTGCCTGGTGCAACGGCGCATGGGGAACACCCTGTGAGCACGGTTTGATGCTCGCCCTGTTTTACCCGGTAGTACAGGAGCACTCGAGGCTTTCAGACAGGTTTAGTTCGCAGCTCTGACTGAGCGTCACAAACCTCTCCCTGGCTGCATTAACCGCCACATGGGGTGAGCAGCTCTCGGCTTCTTTTACTGATGCTGCTCCAGCGTGCGCGTTGTGATGGTGTCCTTGCTGGGTCAGAAGAAGCAAGGATGTGGGCAGCCCTGTGGCTCGGCTGGATGCACAAGGGGTGTAAAATACACACTTTTCTGCTCCTGTTCCAATTGCAGCCTGAACAGAAAACAGAGAAATAGCGTTTTTTGCAGTGGCTTTGAGCTGACTGGCGCGCTCATTGCCTGCTAGAAGCAAAAGCCTCACCTCCCTCCCTGAACTCAGTCCCCTTGGGGCATCTCTTTGCCGCAAGGAGGACCGTAAACATCTCATGAGTTCACAAACATTTTTATCAGCTAATACACACAGAAGGCAGCTCAAATAAATACATAATTCACAGAGGTGCTGATGCTCAGCATGAGAAGACTCGCTGCCCACACGTGCCTGCCAGCCAGGCAGCCATCCCTTGCACAGGGAAGCCTCGGCATCTGCGCTCCCCCTGAAAATGCCTGAACCTTGACTTTGCCAAATTGCTCTCATGTTATTTCTTGGGGTTTCATTCCTTTTCCATGTCAGTAGTTTTCTCCTGAGGATTTAATTTATTGCTCAACAGTATCACTTCTGTCTGGGTTTTCACTTTTCCTATTTTGCATGGCTTTGGCTTATGTTCCCTCACAGCTCAGCAGCAACTTTTTTTTTTAGCAGAGCTGAGCTGGGATCAGACAGCTGAGCTACTAAATCCCGGGCTGTGGATCACAGGCAGCTAAAACCCTGGACTGCAACACCTCCATCTCCAGCAGTGTATTTACTCTATCGCTTGCACCAGTTCCAGCCTCCACACAGCCACAGAGTGCCCTGGAGACAGGATCGGGTCTGGTTGAAAACAGCTCTCTTTTATGCAGATTTAGTCTGCAGCCAAGCCACATTTCTGACCACACAAGTGTTAGCACCAGCATTAAGGAAAGGAGGGAACAAGTATCCAAGGGCAAGGCAGAGGTAAAGCAACATCTCTGTCTCTACCAATTATGAAGCTACAGGCCGAGAACAACCCGCCCAGAAAACCCAATGGCAGGTTACCCCGGGGAGCATCCAAGCAAGAGGTGATTTCTCCTTCCTTTAGACAAAAGAGGGAACTGAGCTCAAATCTCTGAGTACTGGAATAGTTCCCTCAGTATCAAAATATTGATTAGAAGAGACACATTTCTCTTTCTTCCTCTATTTTGTGAAACGGTTCTGAATGAAGTCCTCCAGAGCCCCTGGTTTCATTTTTCAAAAATAAAATAAAAATGCTCAAAATGCCAACAAGACTCTTCATTTCAGGTGGAATGAAATGTTTTATTGAATTCATTTTAAAAAAAAATAGATCAAAAGAAAGAAAGTTTCAGGTTAAAATAAAACATTCTTCTCCATTTAGCAGCCAAGCAACAAATCAATTATTCATGGTGTCCTGTGCTGCAGGACTGTCTGCTCCTCTGCTCCTCTGCTAGGTATTTTGTACAAAACATTTCTTACCATTTGTCCTGTTCTCTGTTTTATGAGTGATGTGTCCCAGAGGACAATCTTAAGGAATTACTTGACCTCTAGCGCGCCTGAGATTTTCAGAAGGAATCTGCTGGTGATGCTCACTGAAAAGGAAGAAACATAAGAAAACAGATTGAAGGCAACTTCTAAGGTGTGAGGTTATCTCAGAGCACTAGTTTTAAGAGCGTGGCTTTGTAAAAAGCTTAGGGACAGTCTGTTTTTTCCATATTAATACTCTCCCCTTGGGGCAGTGGGAGAAAAGGAGCTTCCTAATACTTTATTGCCTCTGTACTGAAGCTCCTAAAGAAAGACTACATGTAAACTTCATTACTCTGTAGGATAACTGTTCTTTAAAATTCTTGTTTTTATTCAATTTGAGAGAAATGCGTCTCTAGAAGAAAAGATTACAAGCTGAATCCAGGTGCTGAGAACAATTAAATAAAGACTGAATTTACAGAAGAATGTACTTGGATTGGGTACCATGGAAATGTCTGTTTTGGTTAGACTGCAATTAAAATTCTATGCAGCTGATGCATAAAGGGAATATTTCTCAAAAAATGATCTGTACATTAGAAACCAAGGATTCCCTATTAAAAGAACCCAAGTCACAGGTCTTGAAGACACAAGATCTGGATATGGCATCTAACAGAGTTGAGTAATGTCAGCTGAACAAATTGCCGCTACTCAGCTAAGTCTCCACATCTGGCCAGCTGTGCCCTCCTTGCTCACTCCAGAGATGATGCAGAAGTATCAGATTAGGCAGAACGTAGTACGACGGTGAGGGAAAGCACAAAGAGTCACTTATCATGGCCCAGCTGCTAGGCAAGAGTTCCTTACACCACACTGACTCCATCGCTCTTGACTGTAGGCCAGTACATTTGAAGTCATACATAAACAGTGCTAGGAGCAACACTGATGAGTGGCAACTTCCTTAGCTGTCACAGCTCAATTGCATCTCGTCATGTGTAACTTCAGATTCATTCACAGAAATAGCACAGTCATTTATGCCCCCATTGCCTAAAATAGACTTGTGTGATCTTTTTAAAAACATTTCAAAATATTAGGAACTTAAATTTTATTGAAATCAGTGAAGTATTTACATTTGATATATAACTTGTCCTAAAGTATACCTGTCAAATTGCTTCATCTTGTAATTTGTCACATCAACATGTTTTAAGATGCCTGACAAGATGTTTTACAACCTTGCAGTGTTTCTGTTTGTGAATTATTTTACACTGAAATATTTTTAGATGGATAATTGCTTAATCTGATTATTTGTATGTGCAGCAACCTCAGAAGTTGTCTATTTCTGTCCTTTTGTGGGGAAGAAGCTTTTACTGAGGAGAAAATTACAGTCATTTTTCTACCGTACACTTTTCATTTCTTCCTTTTCTTCCTACCATTTTTATTTTATTTATTTATTTATTTTTACTCATTTTTGTTTTGGTCTCTCAATAAAGTGGGAAACAGAAGTATGGAACAGCCACTTCCTAAAAAAAATGGTGTTTTTCCCTTGATCTTCATTACAAGATTTCTTGACAACATTCTATACAGCTTTATAAAGAGATTTTGGAAGACATTTTAGCTTTCTAGTAAAAGGGAATTTCACTTGACTGTCTCTAGTGTATATTTCAAGACTTGAGGTAGCTTCTCTTTATTTCTGGAGAGAAAGAAGCACTGAAATAGAATGGGTCATTTTTTCCTAAAGTGCACATCTAAAATAGGACAGCTAGTTTGTACCTTAAATTGCCTAATTCTTTTTATTGACTAAATAGAGCTGATGGTGACTAGCTCAAATGCTGACTTATTTAGAACAGATATCCAAAGATGACATTAACTAATCCTATGCTTTGCATCTGTGTGCTTTAAAAGAGAAGTTTCTTAATAGGTCAAATAATTGTACAAATGTCAGGGAAGCAGTTTCAGGTTTGATGTATGCTGCAAACGCTTTGATCTTGCAACCAGTTCCCAAAATCTCGTTTATGTAAAAAAGTAGAAACCAAGCAAAGTTTTCACTGCTGCTAGACCTCAACCATCCCCAGCTTCACCCAACGAGCATTTGGCAAAAAAAAATGTTGCTGATCAACCTGCTGATAAGCAATGAGTTACATGTACTGTCCCAACCTCTACAGCTACAAAAATATCCTCACTGCGAGTGTCAATTAAAAGTATCTAGCTGAATGAATCACCGTTAGGCAGTTAAATAAAGACAGTTTAATACTTTCTGGAGGAGGGAGGAGGTATATTTCCAAGTTCAGTCAAATAATCATATTGAATGAGCTATGCTTCAATCTTGTTGGCCAATAAAACATTGATTACACAGCTGATACCACAGTGGAAAAATATCTCCCTCTGAGAAAGACTGTGAATATTTCACTCAACAAAGAAGGGCGGTATGCAGGGAAATGCTATGCAATGTGTTACACAAAACCAGTATAGCAAGGAATGTATTATTTCCTAGAATATATTTTATGGTGCTTCTAAGAGGTCTGTAAGTCAACAGTGTAGCCTGAAGAAATACCTCTGAGTGTTACAAAGCTAGGAGAGGTCTGTAGTCTAGAATTCATAGGCTTTTGACTAACACCCCTGGACATTCTAGAAGTCAACTCAATTTCAGTCTTGACGAATCTTGGTGCAAGCTCTATAGATGAAAATTCTGGCTTCTTGTGCATGATGCATTCTTGATAGCCAGTTCATTTAACTCTTGCCAAGGCACATCATAGCACATTTTCCAGCAGAGAGAGAGTAACTGCATGTTAACAGTTTTGATATTTGGTTCATATTTGGAAAGAGTGACAAATATTTTCCCTTTCCTGGTAAAGAGTGATTTTTTTACAAATCTAAACAAGCAGTTTGGAACTCAATGGAAACTATGTTCCTAAGTGCTCTTTTTAACTGTGATAATCCCCTCTCTGTTTTTGGCTGCCTGTGCCCAAGGAAATAGGTTTTTTTTTTTTTTTTCCTTGCAAGGAGATGTGTTCTGTAAAACTTACAAAGATATTTCCCTCTAAAGTCTCCAGTTCTTTTGCAAAGAGGCTTAATGAGCTTTTTTTTTTTTTGGACAAGAGCTTCAAAACACAGCCCACCTTATTTTCCTTCAACAACATTCAAATGCTGTTTAGTCAGTCAACAAGTAAAAGAGAGTAGAGCTAAACAGAATGAAAGAAGCAGAAGAGGAAATGAGAGATCAAATTCTACAGTTCTTTTCATACTTTCCTCCAAAAATCACCAGCAAGAGATTGCCTGATTGGTTCCAATCTCATTTAATAGCCGGCTGAAGTTGTTCCTTAAAGAAGTCAGTAATGTTCAGTGACTCTAAACACAAGAGAGTATTCAGGGATTTTGTTTCTCTGTCTAAGGAAAGTGTTCAAAATCCTTTCTGATAAGATCATTCTGTAGCTTTAATTTCTCATTAGAGCTGTTCTCAATAAGTCTAAAGTCAGTTTCCCATTCAGTTGCGTCTTGTGAACACAAGTTATTGTACTGTTTCAAGTGTCCGTTAATTTAAGAGAACATGCAGTATAGATGTGTGTGTTCTCTTGATCCACTTTAGATAAGTGTGCATTCCTTCTCTGGAGCAGAAGGGATGTGGTTTACTTTGCCCTTTCTCAGATGGAGCAGATAAGAGCTTGTCTGGCCATTAGACAGACAGGTGCCAAACAGTTCTCCAGCAATATGGCATGTTCCCCATTTGATAATAAACCATGGAGAACTCATACAGCATTAAATAAAGTAACAGTAAGAGAGAAACACAGGATGTGTTAGGAAATCAAATCTGACCTACCATTGGGGCTGAACTCAAATGTATCTGAAGTATGAATGACACACATGGCTCTTATGAAAATTATATCTTGTTGAAGACCAGGAAAGACTAGCTACAGATAGGATGGTTTTCACACTTCAGCTCTGGGGCTTTGCGGTGTGATAGAAGGCATGGGAGAGTGTGAGAGCTAGACTTGCTTCCCTTGAGTCATGTACACTGTGAGCAGACCCTCACGTTATGAGGGCTGAAATCAGCCTTAGAACATACAGTGGAAAGCCCAGACCAAACAAAGGCACTAGCAGAACAGTTCATTCCCCTTGCTAAAGATTCATAAGGATTCCCTTGATCTGACCCTTGAAAGAAAACAAAGAAAGAAAAAGAGTCATTCATAGTATTTCCAAAATACAGTGGTCACCATGAGGTATTCAGCAAAGTGTAAGATTAAAGATCAGGAGGGCACCATTCCACATACCCGCCAGCTGACATTTGTATTTAAAAGCAGCAGACAACAAATTAGATATCTAATAGTTGTTGGAGTAGGATAGAAAGTAATGTCAGTATGACACTTAGCTTAAATCTCATGCTTTTTGCTTCCATGCTCAAATACAGTCTACTCACTTTGTAGGCTGTGAGTTTATTATTTATTTGTGAACAAGTGCAGCAAGGTTGTTATTGGAAACCACATTGAGGGGTGTGAGATCACAGTATCAGAGAATGGTTGAGGTTGGAAGGGAACTCTAGAGATCATCTAGTCCAACCCCCTGCTCCAGGTGGAACTTCCTGTGTTTTAATTTGTACCCATTACTCCTTGTCCTGTCACTGGCCACTATCGAGAAGAGTTTGGCCCCATCCTCTTTACATTCTCCCCCCAGGGACTTGTAT
Source organism: Crypturellus tataupa (assembly GCA_034781795.1). NCBI lineage: Eukaryota > Metazoa > Chordata > Aves > Tinamiformes > Tinamidae > Crypturellus > Crypturellus tataupa. The sequence continues at coordinate 784,445 of JAWLRI010000551.1, read as the reverse complement.
ATATTGAAAAAATCTCCTCTCAGTCTTCTCAAGATCATTCTTAGAAATGCTAGAGGGTTAGCCCAATGGTGAGCTGAGCACCCAAAAGTCCCTGATGATGTGAGTCTTCCAAAAATTCTCTGCTCCTGAAAAATTAAGACTCTCAACTGACTAGGTCAAATGCCAAAGGCTAAGGCAGTTAACTAGTATAGATACGAGTCATTTACAGCCAAGTGGCCACCTTATTCAGCAGTGTACTCCAGGATGTTTAACTTAGTAGTTTAGAAATAGACTATCTATTATGCTAGTATCAAATTACTATAAACTACTATAGATAGAGTAGTTTAGATAATGTCCTAGTTTATTATTTAGGCAGCAAAATAAAAGTGGCTTCATTCTCCAAGATGTAGAGTACTCCGAACTCCCACTACAGTCAATGACACCAGAAGCTCTTTGCTTTCAGAACTTCTGAAAATGATTCCATTATTTTTTGTGCCGAATTTCAGAAGACTAGCTAGAGAATTTGGAATCTGGAGATTTTGTCCAAGCTCTGTGTGAATGCCTTTAATAGACTGCAAATTATTCCCATAACACCCATGAAAAGCACAAACATCCCTTTGCACACAAAACACCAGTCTGGTAGGTTTACACTAGCAAAAGTTAAATGCAACTGAAAATTTGGCCATGTGTTGTATTTATTCAGATGTATTCAGTACATCTGGATCTTTGCTGCAGAAGGTAGTAGTCACAAACTCTAGGAGATAATCAATTATAAAAAATAAAAATAAAAAAATGTAGAGCAAAGTCTTTGCAATTCAAGATTTACCACTCTTGAAACAAGCAGGTCATAGCTATTCTTTTTCACATCAGGTGGTATCTAAAACACAAAAAGCATTTGGGGATTTCAGTCTACTGCTGTTGTTAATTCCTTTGAAAATCTTCTGTTTCTCCCTTATTTCCAAGTTGAATATGGCTTCTATAGGGACTACATGTGGAATTGCAGAATGGCCATTTTTTACAGCTGTGCTTTAGTCTTGAAAACAGTATAAAATTAGCCAAAATGAAACCAGGTACATTTTTAACCTGGCAGCCCATTTATTTTTAAGCTAAACAATATAATGATTTGTTAGCATGATTGTGTTGCAATGGGATCATTACATAAAAACAGCATAGTTTACAGGATTGACAATATTTTCTAAACATAAATTTAATTTAGACCTCTCTCTTTAAAAGACCAGTTATATGTTTGTCATCAGGATATTAAATCCTACTTTCTCCATAAATATATCTTTCTGAATTATCCTTATTAATCACTGTTGTCACAGCAAAGTGACTGGAGGCAAAACAATGAGTCAACAGTGATTAAAACAAATGATGAGAGAAGTGGAACCATTGCAGGGGCACACTGCTTTTCATCTATAAAGAAGGCTGATGCTTGTACTAAAAAAGAATTTAAAAAATGGTGGTCTTCACCTATTCTTCAATCAATATCGCACCTGAATGCTCCCGTCCTAGCCAGCTAGGATGTGTCTCTGTCGTTATGGGAGGGCTCAGGATGTTTGTGATGGAGGTCACAAGCTGCCTGAAAGTGGTGTCATTCTGCAGACCTTCCTAGCGCCTTAGGCCAGCTCAGCATGTTGGGGTGCTTGTCGTAGGTGTCGAAGGGCAGGATGAGGGTGTGTGAAATACCTGTCTACAGGTTTTACAGTGTCAGCACTTGTTTCCTTCCATTTCCTTCTTGAGCCTTTCAGCAATGAAGTGAGAGATCACAGCACTATAAATACTTGATTCAACACGGCTTTACCCTGGTCTATTGTTGGTATAACTCCATTGAATTCCAGCCCTAATTTTAGGACTGCCTGAGCCACCTTGTGTCATGTTTTATCACTTATAAAACAAGGGTAACGTTACCTACTTTTCTTTGTTTTGCATCACGGAGTCTCCATAGTGTTACGTAAATGCTATGCATTTCTTATTTCAAAATGTAAATCAAGGACAGGACAAGTAGAGCAGGTATTAAATCTGAAGATATAAGTAGACTTGTGTTCAAAATTTTCAAAATAATATTAAAAATGTAAGACTAAGTCTCTTACAGAGGAAGAGCAGGAGTAATTGCTAGAGCGTAGGAATGAGATGGGAATCATGGGAATTACTGCTCACACAAAATTAGCTGCAACAGTGCTCTGAAAGAACACAGGGCAGGAATGTGAAAGATCAATCAAAGGGTCTGAAAAAGTAATCCAGCAAAGCTATATCAAAACCCAGCATCTTGGTAGCTACTGTTAGTAAATAGGGTCTTTATGATTTTGCCTCATATAGGCTAAATGAACTCTGCTCATATGGGCATAATTCATTTCCCTCCCTCAAAAAAAAAAAAAATCCCTACACCAGCCAAGTCCATAGGGAAAATTCTATTAACTTAAGAACTAAGTCACTGCATATTTCTTCAAACAGGCGCCTCATCAATGATATATGGGAATATAGAGGTGCAGAACTACCTGGAAGTCAGGCATTTTTGATAGCATTGCCTTAACTTGTCTGAAGAGTTACAACTCCATTTCTGGATGCAGGTCAAGTAAATATACCTCACTTCAGCAGATGCAGAGGAAAGTCAGCTTATGGGGAAAAGGGCTAGAGTATATTTCTATAGGAGAAAGAACCTCTATAGAAGGGAGGTTTTCTCTGCCAGTGCACTTGCATCTTTCCCCAGTAATATATAACAGAGCCATTCAATGTGTGATATTGCTGCACTTCCTAGATTTTTATTTCTCCCCAGTTCTTTATGATTCCCTTCATAGAAGGGGAGGGGGGGGGAGGCTCATATCCAGAGAAGAAAACAAAAAGCAATAGCATCGTTTTCAATGCACAAAACATCTATTAGCTATAGAAATGTTCTTGAAACAGGAAAAAAAAATATTTTCAAAGTGCTAATTGGTTTTAAAACATCTTTACAGGATGGAAACTAGTTTCACCTAGAGCCTCTCACTTTCATGCTTTGCCAGAGTAAATCCAAAAAGATGAACTAGATGCTCTTGGTATCTTTTTGCAGGCAAACGTTTTCGAAGTGTGCCATGCTGCTGAACATTAACTTCCATGTGATAAACCTCTTTTTAATTGCTATGGGGCTGTGAGATGCCCTATCTTCCTAACTTTAAAAGTCTCCACACACTTCAGCTTAGCACTGAGGTCCCCTCTTCCTTCTGGGGAAAAATGCATGCCGCGAGCAAGAGGGGAGATGGAGAGCTTTGGCACAGCAAAAGCAGTACAGAGGCACTCCCTATTTGCAAAACTTATATAGGGAATACCCAATTTCAGGATGTTGTGGCATACAGATCTAATTAAATTAACCCTCTCTAATTAACTAATTAACCCCTTCTGATCAGGGGTTAAAGACAAGCTAAGCCATAATCAGTAAAGAAGTGCAAGTTTTATAGGAACAGCTGCTTTACACAGTTGCCTATAATATCCAAGTTCCTATAATATCTATGCGTTTACCCTGTGGTCTAAAAAGAGAGGCTCTAAATACTTAGCTAGCTAATGTTAAACTAAGATTAAATAAATTACCTATTAAAGCTAATTAAGGACAGATTGTACCCCCTTCCCCTAAAGCAGTAGTTGTGCTTGTTATCCTACTAACATCTTCCTCTGTATTTTGCTAATGACAGAGGAGGAGACATGAGGCAATATTGTGCCAGAGCAATAAGTTGTATCACAAAAATGCAAAAATGCTTCTCCTGGGCACCTCACTGATGCAGGATCCAGGCGGAGGTGAGTGCTGCTGTGGGCAACCCTGGAAGTTGCTGCTGCTCCCTGATGCCCTCCCTATCTTTTTGCCATTGCAGTCCCCACTATGCCTCGTATCTCAGACCGCATAGTTGGGGAGGAGGTTCTTGTTTTTGTGAAAATACTCAAGAGTCATCATGACTTACAGCACTTCCCAAAAGCCCAGAGCTATTCCCAGCTACAAACACTATCTCCTGCAATTGAGCTCCTAAATCTCAGACCTCTGAAAACCAAGAAATAAAAGAGATAGATCATATACACATATTATGCACCTAAACAACCTTAACTCTGCTGAGCATGAACCGAATGATAGGAAGGAAAATCATGCCAGTAGTTCAGCTGCATTCGATATTTTAGCAATAGGTGTCCTGAAGGATTATATGGAGAAATCAGGAGAGCTGTGACTTTGATCTGACGAAATTAAAGCATCTTCTGTGTATATAGAGAAGGAAAGAACTACACAGGCACCTTGGTAGAGACTGTGGTGCCTCATTTCAGCGTGCTGAATACCTCGTGTCAAAAGCTTAGCATAATTTCTCTTTTTGTCTTGGGGATTATCATCTGCTAAATGCGAGATGTCTGAAATCCGCCGGTTTCACCCCGGGGAAATGGAAGAACAGCATTAGATAGCACTGAGTGTGCAGGGCGAAGGGATTACCAAAAGACATAGAGGAACCATAAGTGTTAGCAGATGTGTAGCATTTTCAGAGGAGCATGGAAAGGATTTTATAGTGGACAATTCCTGCTGTATCCAGTTTGAAGACAGGGAGCAAGTCCATTCATCATAGACACAGAACTTCACTTAAAGATCCAGAATTAATGCTCTATGAACACGTTACCTGTCTGTTTTAGAGGTTTGAGATGAGTCAACTCAATGCTGCAGAAGAACACGAGGTACCACGGGCAGCCTCAGAGCTACTTACCAAACTCCGTCACTCAGCTTCCTAGGAAGGGCTGTTTGCTTCCTTTTTTCAGTGTTATTTTTAACTTGTTTGCCTGTTTTTGACCAGGAAAAGCTGAAAGGGTAGCAAAGTATCACAGTCTATTTTAAGAAGAAGAAATATTTCTCAGACTAGACAGCAGTTAAGCATCTAGTTATTTTAAAGTTTTGCAGTGAGGGATTACTGTGTTTAGATAAAAATAAGGATACCACTTTTTTTCTCCCTGAATGTTCCTCAGTCTCTAATAAAGGTGGAATGGCTTGGAAATATTTTCAAAGGGTTCCTGGGGCTGCTGAAAAAAATGCAGACATAGTAAATGAATCCGCATGTTAGCACTTTCATTCCAAGGTGGTAATGATGCGTGGTGATTACAGGTGTGAAAATCATCTCTTTAAATATGATTATCTCAGCAGAATGAGAATATCCAGGCATGGAAATACAAACAGGGGGAGGGATGCTCCAAAAACCTCTGAATTTCTCTATTGATACCACCCCTATATGGCAGTGCTGGCATCTGAGAATCTGTGATGTGCATTGGGGCATCTGTTCTCAGCTCCTCCATCCAAGCACTATCTTTAAAGAATATTTCAAGTACTCTTTTTCCTCTATTACCCATACAAAAAGACAAGATGAAACCCAGAAAAGAAGAGAAGTCTTCGGATTCATAGGCATTCACAGAAGACAGAAAAAGAAATGCAAAAGCCTCTGCTAGATTGAGTTATTGGAAACTCATATTCTCCCAGTGCCAGCCTTATGCATCCCCAGCTCATCAATATTTTTAAGACCCCATGAGGAAACAGAGAAGAATAAAGTCACCGCATGTGCCCTCTCTCATTCCTACTTAGGACTGCCTGACACAGGACTGATGAAATGTTTTGCACTTGTATTTGCAACTCATTTTTATTTGGGGGAAAAAAATGAAAACCTCCTTAATTTCCTGCTGAGCTCAAATGATATTTTTCACTCCCCACTGTCTCTATCCCCTTCAAGAATATCCAAGGTCAATAGATATACAGATTATAACAATATGAATAGCTTATAGCAATAATATGATTTCATTGTCCTTTTACTTTAACACACAGGAATCACATAAAGGAGGGGGAAAAAAAAGACCGATTATACCATCTAAAAAGAGCATATTTATTTTCAGGCATTGAATTTAAGAGAGCAATTAGCTCATTTGCATATGCTTTAGTAAAATGAATCTCCACTTCTTAAAAATATAGCCCAATATTACCAATAAACCAATCTGCAGAAATTCAGAAGCTACCAACTCAATTCTCCACTTAAAATTTTGATTCAAAGTCTGATTTAAAGCCCATAAATGTCAGAGGAAGACTTTCAACTGACTTCTAAAGGGGGTTGCATCAGGCCATTACAGATGTAACATTTCTTTCTCAGTGGAAGAAATAGAAGCCAGTCATGAAAATTAAATCACTTAACTGTGAATTGCGGATGTAAGAAAAGAACAGCATATTAAGATGAAACATGCTTTTTCCTCCATTATGTAGAGGACCGTAAACAAGAAGAGCAATGCTTCCACTTCCCAGTAAGTTACACATTCAAGGGCTGGTGTATGCTTAAGTGGCAGGTGTTAAGATATTTTCATTAAAAAAATACACCATTCTGTCATTTGGCACCCTATTGCCAGAGCACCCTCTGCTTAATTTGAGTACTCAGCTCCTCCTTTCATAGAGCTCTTGTTGTAAAGTCACCTTGGGGCTTGTCACATGGCCTCATCCCTCCTCGCCTGCGCAGCTAAGCTGACCTGCTCCTGCTTCCCATGTGTTTACAGTAGGATTTTCCAGAAATATTTGCTCAGTGGTAGTGGATAAAAATGTGGGGTATTTTCAAGGCAGAGTTCACAAGAGGGAGAAACAAGAAGATAAAAGCAGTGGTCAGAGAGCTAGAAGTAAGGGCCACCCAGTTGCAGATTTTCAATGTTATTGGTTCAGCTTGCTGTTAAGAATGAGGAATGAATGCTTATACCTCAGAATCTGTTTTTTATTCAAATTGAAGACACACAAATGAAAAATACCATACTCCAACCATCAGACTTTCCTATATTCTGAGAATGATACCAGCACTTTCCAGGAGGTAATGAGCTCCTCAAAAACACTGCAGTTTGTCAACTAGTCTAGTAGCCATTTCTGCACCCAGGGTAGGTGCTGGGGAGCTTGGAGCTTTTGCAGCTGTTGCGCAGCCTACTAGCCAATACAATGTTAGCAAGTGCATTTTCACAGGGATTGCTAAAATAAGTAAAATAAAATCCTTTTTTTCTTTTATATGATTGAGTATAGAAAAGAGGAACGTGAATGCTGGCCCAGAAAAAAAAAAAAAAAAAAAGATTTTTTTTCTTCTCTTTTTAAAGCTCTTTTAAGGAAAGTTGAAAGGTTCAAATAATACCATGACTTCCAGAGATTTGACTTTAAAAAAAAAATTAATAAGTTTTTGTTGAAAATCAGAAAGGAAAGAAATATTGTTCATTACTATTATGCTGAAAAGTAGGTGAAGACAGATGACAACTATGTAATTAAAAATAGTGCATGTAAGCATGATATGTATTGACTTTCCTTTCTCCATTCTCATATCAGAAAAAAATTAGCATGTTCAACTTGCAGAAGATTGAAACAAGACATACTAAGCTTTAAATATGTAAAATAAAGCAATAAATTGTTCTTCAGGAAATGAACACAAAATACAGGATTTAAGCTATACAAGGAAAATGTATTCTAATTACAAAAGTTTTCCAACTATTATTTATGCAAACAGATTTCCTAGGAAAACTGTTGAAGCTTCATGACTGAGAAGGGAGAAGAGAAGGGTTAGTTTAGGCAAACAAGACCAATGGTTAGGACAGAGTAATGGGCTAATTAGGCGTTGTCCATCTGAATTCTCTTGCTCTGTAATTCACCATATATCATTATTTATCAAGTATAGGTTACTCTGAGCTCACATCTTTTTGAATGCCCTCTTTAAATCTAATGTATTGGTGCCACCATGAAATAGAAGGTACTTACAAAAATAAGTTGTACTTCCACCAGTTTGACTCTTGCAGTCCTACGACATCACCAGCAGACACAAATAGAAAGGGCTCATACTAATGAGCCTTGTCCTTCATATATGTCCAGACAATATATCTATGGACATAGTAGACTCTGTTTTCATCTGAAGATTTTAAAACAGGATGGATCATCAAGTTTAAGCAGTTTCATGGAAATTAACATCTGCAGACATTGTTCTGTTTATGATGGAGGTCAGAGTAAATGTATATTACTCAGTTTTCAGCAAATCATGATCAGACCAACACTTGGCTGTGGCAAGAGTCAAAATGGAAACTACTGAAGGACAGAAAGGCCTATTACATAGCTGAACTATAACCCTAGCTGGCCTTTTTCCTCTTCATTTCTCTTGTCTTGACCAATAAATAAGAAACTTTGAGAAATAAAACCACGAGGAGGAAACCTTGCTGACTAATAAACTGGATTTTTTCTCATTCCTGACCTTGCTGGGCCATTCCACTAGTTTAGAGGATCATTAATCAACAAATCTCTCTCATTTAATCTTTGCAAAATGAAAAGGTTCACACTTCATATTAATGTCACATGCATAAACAGTTTATATAAAGGACTATTCAATAAATAAATATATGATTAAATAAAGCGTTTACCAGTTGAGACAAAATCTCCTTGGTCAACAGGCTGCCTATAAACACAACTACTCAGCTCCTAATACTGTTTTTTTTCTTTTCTATCATACTCTGCTACTTTTATACAAATTTATTATTAACAATTAATTTAACATTTATAAATATTCCTTTATATATTACAAGACTGTGAGAAATGAAAATATTTTACTCTAAGATTCCTTCTGAGAGCAGGAAACAAATACCCCTTTTTTTTCACAGTTCTTGCTTAAGAGAAACAATAAAAAGAAATGTAACCACTACCAAACATATATTAGTTTCTTGGTTTTAATTTTGAAACTTCTGTATTAGAGCCCACTTAATTAGATGCATAAATCCTGTAAACGATGTCAATGCTCATAATTAAATGAGACAATTGCAAAATCAGCTGCAGCACAAAATGTAGATAAATGTGAGAATGAACAATAAGGGATTGCTTTATTATAAATCTGCATGACTAACACTACCACAGTGATGTGGCAGAGAACTTATAGCATCTGCTTCATACATATGAAAATTCAATTAAATTATCAGCCATAAATTACTGTAGCACAAATATCAACAGAGAAACTTTGACCCAATTATTTTAAGGTTTTTAAGTGTGAAAAAAAAAAAAAAAGGTCAGATTTCAGTATGCTGATGCTGGTAGATTCGTTTTGTTTAATACTTAAACACTGCTTAAACAGCTTAATCATATAAATTATTTTAAAAATATATTATTTACTAACAGACAAAAGTTACAAAAAGGCTCTCTGTTTTATTTCTCCGTGATCTTGGCAGTGGTTATACTGGTTTAGAATTTGTTGCTGCTCAAAATAAAATCAAATAACGCTAAATGAAAGGGCAGGAACTCAACTGTAAGTTCTCATGTAAATTGAAGCTGTAGAGCTAAACAGCTACTTTAACAGCTCAGGATCCCTTTCTTAGCTCCAGGTCTGTGCCATTGCTTCTTTAGAAGAAATATCTGTTCTCCTGAAACAAGGTGGCTACTTCTGTTACTCCGGCAGTTTGATAGGAAGAAGAGGAATTTAAAAAGAAAGAAATGGTCAAGGATGATTTCAAGTGTTTTAATATTCAAATGGTACAAGACTGACAGAAATTTTGTCTTTGCCTGTGTATACTCACACTTTTATGTATACATACATGTATTTTGAGAGGAGTTTGGGAGTCCTGGCTGACAACAGGTTAACCATGAGGCAGCAATGTGCCCTCCTGGCCAAGAAGGCCAGTGGGATCCTGGCTGCATGAGGAGGAGCGTTGCCAGCAGGTGGAGGGAGGGGATCCTGCCCCTCTGCTCAGCTCTGGTGAGGCCGCACCTGGAGTACTGGGAGCAGTTCTGGGCTCCCCAGAACAGGAAGGACATGGAGCTTCTAGAGAGGATCCAGAGTAGAGCAACAAAGATGATTAAGGGACTGGAGCATCTATTGTATGAAGAAAGACTGGGCCTATTAACCCTGGAGAAGAGAGGATTGAGAGGAGATCTGATCAATATGTTCAAGTACCTCAGGGGTGATTGTAGGGAGGATGGGGCTAAGTTCTTCTCCGTGATGGTCAGTGACAGCACAACGGGTAATAGATGCAAATTAAAACACAGGAAGTTCCATCTCCCTGTGAGGAAGAATTTTACTGTGCAGGTGACAGATCCCTGGTATAGGCTGCCCAGAGAGGCTGTGGAGTCTCCTTCTCTGGAGATCTTCCAAACCCACCTGGATGCCACCCTGTGCCCCGTGTCCCTGCTGGAGCAGGGGGTTGGACTAGATGATCTCTAGATCCCTTCCAACCTCAACCATTCTGGGATTCTGTGATGCATATGTATATACACATTCATACATGCATACATACATATATACATACACATAGGTATATATATACACACACACACAAACGTATAAATATATAGAAAGGGGTGTGTATATATATATATATATGTGTGTGTGCGTGTGTGTGTGTGCGTGTGTGTGTATATATAAATGTACCCTTCTTTCATTGCTCCATCTCTGAAGCAGGTCAACTTTTGACCACATTAATATCATGCTGACAGTATATACAACAGACAGATACTGGTAGATACAGATCAGAAATGAAATTTAATATTTATCTCCAAATAAAATTTGCTGACAGATGGACTGTTTTCTCCATGAATAATAATTTAGGAGTTAGGTCCTCCTATTGGATCTGGCAGCCCTCTTGAATAAACGCTCAGCTGAAGGATAGACTTCTTCCTGGGTAACATCTTACAATGCTGCACATTTCAATGTTTCAAAAATATACTGCTTCTAATAGCACATTTATGTTGTGGAAAATATTTTCTAAAGCACAGTGAGATGTCATAAATGTTTTCATAACTAAACCCAGGGACAAAGCTAGGCAGTTGCACCATGTCCATGTTCTCCAGCTCAGCAGTACCACCTAACAGCACCTTCTGATGTTTCCGATCAACTGTCAAATCCATTGTCAGTTCTTAACAAATATTAATATTGACAGGGTCATACTTAAAGCATTGCTTTGTTATTGTCAAATAATCACCAAATTAAGTGGATCACATCCAGGATTTATTCCTGAAGGCCTTAAAAAAAGGTCTCTAAGATGAGTCTTTCCTTTTGCACTAAAAGAATAGCCCAGCCTGTCTTTGGCACTTGCCTGGACATGTGGAAGATGTGCCTTTCTACTACTTTTCCAACGTTAAAAGATTAAAGATACGCATAAACCACTGACTTGGAAAAATGCAGGCAATATGCATCCTTGGAGCTGGATGTTGCAGAACTTAAAGAAAGAATGGCTTTAACACAGCCCCTGGACCAGGCCGTGGCTTGACTTTGGAGAAGGCAACCCACTGCTGTCTTTGATACTCAAGTTTCTTTCCGGAGGGAGGTCAGTTCACCCAAACTCCCAGAGTTGGCCAGTGATTAGACATCACTGAGCTTCTATTTCTCCAGACTACTAAGCCCAGGGCTCTAAGAAAAAGCCTATTAAATATACAGGGTTTACCATTAAGGTGCCCCTTAGCTCTGAAGGGGACAAAGTATTAGGAAAGATGATCTGTATATGTGGAACAAAATTTGCCAGAAAAAGCCACTGGTCACCCCAAGTTTGGCACTCTACAAGAAAGGCTAGAAGATGGGGCAACACGGTATGTGAGTGTGGGCAGGTGACCATGGCTCTTCACCTAGGCTCAAAGCTAGCTAGGTATAAGCCAGTGGTGCTTCAAAAGTTGTCTGATCAGCTGTGCTTGTGTGATTTACATGACAGAGCTGACTTGAGCCCACGTGGCTCAAGCATCACTGGGGAATGCACTCGCACCCCTCCATGCACACCTACCCCCAGGGCAACCGTGATTCACCAAGACAGAGCCCGCTGTATTGGGTGCCATAGGAGCTTGCTATGGCACATATACACTCCTTTCTTCAGTTCCTCTGCTTATCCACACATACTAGCAGGTAATTTCAATTATTATAGTGGATTTCACAGGTCAAGCAAGCTTTAGAAAATTTACCCTCTGTCATACTTGGAACGACTATTGATTTTAACATCTCTTGGCTGATCACTTCTCCTTGTTGCACCTGAAATTACAAGTGATGCTAATTGTTAACACATGTAACTACACTGCTGTCACTCTCTGCCCCTGGTTCTAAAGGCCGTGTGAGTCATGAATCCTTTTTTTTTTTTTTTTTTTTTTTTTGTAGTTTTTAATTCAACGACACTGGCACACCACTGAAACTTGTACAGATCCTCTTTGGAAAACCTTACTTTCATACACCCAGGAAGCAACTGCTGTTATAGAATGCAGCACATATGTAGGCCTCTTGCTGCTCCTAGACAAAGCCCAGAAGTTAGTTTGAAATACCGAAAAGATGAGATTATACTTAGACATTGAACTGTAAATTGTGAGTGGCTGCAACCTGCTCACTTAAACTTTCTGGCAGCTTTACCAGATAAATATCTTTTATTAAATACTCTTTATTAAATGGACTACAATAATGAATTAAAATAATTATCTGAAACTTTGCAACATTTAATTCTTTCAGATTTCGCTGGAAACTTGATGAGATTCAGCTGACTAGAAGTAAACCTGTGTCCAATATCTACAGCTGAACCAGTCAATCCCTCCTTTGATAAAGAAATATAGTGTCATCACATCAATTCATCATATCCTCACTACATTGTCTTCCCTTGCAGTTTTCACTATTTCAGTACATCATTTAATCAAATAGGCCCTAACTAAAGATTTCTTCAATGAAAGTAAAAAAGGAAAAAAAGAAAAAGAACGATATTCATTAAATGGGTGTTACTTCATTAGCAGATTAGCAAGACCAGACAGGAAAGCTGTGACATTTCTCTTTTGGACAGACTTCAAATTCACACCTATTATGATCGAAAATTACATTTTTAACTAATGTGTTCTCTTTTCTAATAAATATTCAAAAACCTGATGAAGTAATAATAGATGTACGGATACTTAGAGCTAGTCAGAGCCCTTTGTGTTTGACCATTTCAGACTGGAATTCTGAATTTGATTACCCTGCAGTAGATCACCACTTAGTCAACAGCGCCACATGAAGCAGAGCACTCAAGATAGCTATTGGAAGACACTACATCATTACTATATTGTAGAGATAGATGTCAGAACAAATTTGACAGTTTTCAGCTCTTCATTCTTTGGCTATTAAAGCTGATTTGCCAAAGAGTCCTTGAGATAACTGCAAGATCAGTGGTATCTCTCCCTAACTCATTAATATCTTCTGTAGTCAGGAACTACCAAGTCTCTAGCGTTCATCTGTCCAGTAGGTGTGTGCTAGGGATTTACTTCACTCCTTGGATGATCTTTCATGAAACAGCTCCCTGCCACCATGGCAGTTGATCAGGTTCCATACCTCATACCCTATGATTACCCAGAATAGAGCATCATTTTCATTTTATAGCTCCAGCTTTTCAGTCTCCCTGAAACTTCTACTTTTGTAAGTTCCTTTCTTCCTAAAAGAACATTTTTGCAGATTTGCAGGGTCACAATCCATGTAGAAGATGAATCCAGTTGTCAAGGAGTAAAAAGCTCTCTGGAGGCCACCAGGACTGTCAATATCTCCAAAGGCACTTGTTATCACACAGTCCAGGACCTTCCTTTAGATTTTTTTTTTCACCCCAGAAATTGGCTTTCTTGGAAGAATTGAATTGCTTCCCACTAGATCAATAATGTTCTGAACTATTGCAAAGACTAGTTGCTCTGTAAATTTATAAATATGCATTTGTACTTGATAATATTCAAGAGACCTTAACTGATGTAGATGGGAAAAGAAAAAAAAAGAGAGAAAGAAAAAAGAAAAAAATAACCTTTCAGAGTTTTCCCCAAAATGAAACAAGAGACAATGAGTGGATCCAGTCAGGAAAGCACAGAGACAATGAACTTCCATTTATTTTCATGACATTTCATTTGAGCTAACAGGCAGAGGCTGAACAATGAAATGGTTAAATATTCTGGATTAAGTATTTATCTTAGAGCATTTGGCTTTTCACACATAAATTAAATTTTCCTGTTTAATCTCTACTTTTCTTCTAATTATCTCTATCCACACACACTAATGGCTCACAGCTAGCATCTCTCTTCAAGCAAGATGATTAGGAAGTGCCTGTTGTTATAGGGCTTTATTTTTTTTTTTTCTCCAGGAGATGATAATACTATTCACTTGCTATGCAGAAGCAGTTATAATGATATATATGAAAGGTAAGAATAGACCAACAATTCAGGTACCTTCTACTAGAAGTGAGATATAACTTATATTTAAGATACTACATTTTTAAAGATTCTTTAAAATGAAATTTCCCGTGGCTCTTCTTCCGCCTCACCACGCACGATTGCACATTGCATTCAGATGAAACATTGATCTTTATGTGTGTGTATATGAGTGCATGTGATATTTGGGGAGTGAATATCTCTTAAGAATTTATTACAAAGAAGCACAAATTCATTCCTTTTACATTTTAAAGGTATGACCATTAAAATGGTTAAGAAATGAGACAATTTGGGTCAGGGGATGTAAATAGCATATTTCTAGAAGCTACATGACGAAGGGAAATAAGCCACAGAGCTGGTCTTAGAACATTTGAGCCTGCTTTGATTTTAGAAAAGGTAAATAAACCTCTTTTCTCCCCTAATGAAAGTGATTTTCCATTCACAGATTTAATTGCTTTGAAAACTGTCCTGCAGCATTTCATTTTGTATATAGAAACACATACCTAAGTGTAAAATATATATAAATAGCAATAAAATGCCTCTGTATCATTGCCTTCTACTGGGAGGAATTAGATCTGCCCACACGTGCCCACACAGTTACATATGGACCAAGCTGCGCCCCTACTGTTAATGTGAGCTTTTCCATGGCCATGGTACTGAAGAACGTGACAGCCTTAAACAGACCAAGTGGAGAGAGGTAGCATCACGTACATGCATAAATACCTACTCACAAAAGCATGCACACATTTCTGCAAGATGTGTAACTTTGTGTATCCAGAGCACCTCCTGAGCTTTCCCTCAGTCTGAATACACAGTATAAATAATAGGATCTACTGAAAAATATTAAATAGTGTATGAACTACTGTGTCCCTCTCTCTGTGAAGTATAAGCCTGGTGAGCTTTTTCATCATTTCAAAAATATATCTTCCGATTAACTTTCCTTCATATATATCACATTGCAACAAAGTACTTCTCACTTGCATTTATGTTTCTCTGTCCTAACTCATCCGAGCATTTGGCTATCATTTGGCTAGGTACATCCCCAGCCTTGCCAATTAATTGACGAAGAACCATTAGGAGACAAATACATCATCTGCATTTAAACTGCTTGAATAGAAGGTCATTGAAGTAATAAGTAGCAACATCAAAGCCATTAATAAAATGTAGGGTGGGGAGAGCAAATTATAAATTTCTGCATCCGGTCCCCAAAATAAATTTGCTATTCAAGGTGGTTATAGCCCTCATGGTGACATAGATGAATGATGCTGATTAAAAAGGAGTGAAGAAAAGATTATCGCTTTAGCATGGGAACTGCTGGCATCATTATCAGTCTCATCTAAATAAAAAGTGTTAAATATTTCAGTGGTTTCATAGCCTTGCTGTGAAATTTCAGGTGCCACTGTGCACTGGTAGTTGAGCACAAAATAAGGCAAAAATGGAGATAAAGTAGGTTATAGCAAGTACTAAAGCATCCAAAGAATGAGAAGAGATGCTAGTTCTGTGGCTCTAAAATAGGCTCTTCATAGCCTTGCCCTGTGAATGAAATAGTTGTATTGGTTCTGGTGCTTATGAAATGACCTTAGCAACAAGAAGAGATATAATCACTTTGGAGGAGCCAAAAACCAGCTAATGAGCAAAGACGTAAATTATCAAGAGCAGTTAATGTTATTACAATGCAAAGACCTATGTAAGAAGCTTCCTAGAGAGGGAACGAATAGGACACAGAGCTCAGAAGTGCCACTTGCCGCTGCCACGGATTTGCAGAGTGAGTGCAGCGGTGCCGCTTTCCTTCCCTGCACTTTTCTCTCCCACTCCTTCTGTCTTCTTGTCAATTTAAAATTTAAAGTCTTTGCAGCAAGACTGGTTCTCACTGTGTGGCTCGTACAGTCCCTAGCACAATGAGGCACCAATGTAATGCAAATCACAGTATTAAATATTCATACAAAAGCTCCACAGTGTGACTGCATGAAATCAGAACAATCAGAGAACAGACAGAAGCCAAGAGCGTAGGTAAGATAAAGCACCGTGATTTCTATTACGATTGCAGCCTCATTAGAGGAAGTGTGCTGACATAAGCTGTGTTTTCACTATCGTAAGCCCAATTTCATAACCATGTATTAGAGTTATGAGTTCTCCTAGCAAGCTGTAATGTTTTCACTTTTGACTGCGCAATCAAATATTGTTAGCTTAAGACATTTAAACTTTATAAATGGCCCTGTAATGCGTAGTCTTTTGAGCTATAAAATTGTTCTTTAAAAAATAATCTGAGTCATTGGTCTCCAGAGTCAATGTCATCTAGCAGCAAATAAATTTTGGCAATAAATTAGAAGCTAACTATATAACTGTGAGCAATTCCTTCAACTAAGAATTAGTCATATTTTTTCTCTCCATCTAATAAAAACATAACTAAAAAGTAATGCAGCATTTCTGTCCCTATCTGATGCTCTGTTTCAGAAATGGCAAAGGATCTGTCCAGTAAGAAGTTATTTGCAATAGTTTGCCAAGTCTTCATATTGAGAATTTTAGTTGGAATGTCTAGATCGATGCAGCCCATTTAAGCAAACTTCCCTTACCGTATAATCCAGATAAAGATAAAAAATATATATATTTATAAGGCTTAGTAACTCTAAAATACACAGTAAAATCAAATCCACACTCAACAAAAAGCTTTCTTCTGTCCCTTTATTTAATGATTGAACCTGTCTCTGGATATGTTATCTGTCTATTTAGACATAATCCGTTCAAGGTAGCTTTTATCTCATGTTCATCATGAAACACACTCTTCTTGTAAAATGTAGCTATGAAAGCCCATTCTTACCAGATGCTTCCCTACTGAAACTACTGCTTTCAGAGGGAAAAGACAAGGCTGGTGTCCATCGTAAGAAATCTATACATGGTAAAATCTATATAAACAATTTTTATCACAATGAGCTTCAACTGGTATCTCACAGATTTGATTTAGGACTAGTATTTTGCACTTTAATGCTTTAGCTCATAGGACTTCAGAATGGTCTCTAGAGGCGGACTTCAGTCAATATTTTCAGAAATAGCCAATGATATTTACACCAGAGGAAATACTGTGGCCTGAAAGACAAGTGGGCAGCATTGTCCTTTCTGTGATAGACACAAGCAACACAGATTTAACCTAAAAGTCAATGCCATCTGGCACTTACAGATGATCAGAATTTTAAGAGATAGCAACCTTAACTGTTCTTACCTTTTCACAGTGTTTGACAGAAAAAAAACAATTATTTCATGTACCTCACTGGTTGCAGAACCTCATCGTGTGACAGTAGGACGTGGACTCTGAAAGAAGGGAAAGCACAACAGACAGAGTTAAAAAATATCCAACCCCCACACAGTTTTGCCATAATGAAGCACTGAATTTTAGCACATTCTGAAATCTCTTTGTCTGCTGTAGGGTAAACAGCAGTATTCTCGGAGCTCAACCCTGAGAGATCTTCAGAAATCTTCATATCTCTTTCCTCAGTCTGGAACAGCTGGAAAAGGTCCTAGAATAGAGTTGCCCTCCCCTGTCTTCTGCAGAGCTGCCTTTGCGTTGAGCTGTTAGCAGTGAAAGCAGTGCTGTCAGTTTTAGGCGCACTTGCACAGTATCAAAATGTACAGAAGTACTTGTGCAATTGTGTTTCTTTAAAGGCTCTGTATGTACTTATTAAATGAGGATGCACTTTATTGGTAGCAGTACGTAAAAATAATTATTATAAGTGTGATTGGAATCTGCAGATATTTATGCTGTAGCAAGGACGAGGCAGGTTGACCACTGACCAAAATTCCACGATGCTGAGAGCTTTACCAGCTCCAAAGTACCAGGTGTTTCCTGCCAAAACCTCAGACCCTTATGTAATACAGTAATTCTCCCCAAACTATGAACATATGGACCCACCTCTGAGGGAGAGGAAAGCCGAGGCTGGGATAGGGAGGCAGGTATGTTCCCACTTTGGTTTCAGGCTGCTAATGACAAAACATGTGGGATCACCTCTGCTTTCCATCTCTCCCTTCCTCTCGGTGGACTACTATCCACACAAGGAAAATATGGGCATGCAGGACCAGCAAACTTGCACCACCAGTGTGCAAAGCTAGAGCAGGTTTGTATTGATATCTTTAGGACTTTGAACTGACTGTACCAAAAAAAAAAAAAAAAAAAAAAAAAAAAAAAAAAAAAAAAAAAACAACAAGATTATATGTTTTTTTCATACTGCCAGCAACTGTTGTTGCTACTGCTGATTCAATAGCAACGTGGGCATATTTCTCAAAAAAAGGAGAGTTTTTTTTTTTCCCTGAGAGCTTCGTGCTCTGAGTGAGTTTATTCATGAATTGCGGAAATGTCATTAACATTCACTCTGAGCAAAAGAACAGCTTTTACTGCATCCACATTCATGGGGGTTTTCACTTGGCTCCATATGTTGCCCATCGCATTGAACACTCATTCCCCTGGACTGTTTGCTCCCAGTAAGCAGAGAGCACGTTCTGGTAAGTACAACAATGTATCTCGAGAAAGCAAACAGTTTTTAGCTGTAAGAGAAACACAACACAAATGTTTTGAGTGATGAAATGGAGACCGAGGACATTTCAACTAGCTTCAAAGGAGTTCTTGTAAAATGAGCGCTGACCTATGAGGACTTACAGTAGCATTTAATTAATCATGTAGGGAAGTGTTTGTGGCATAAAGCAGCCTTGTAAATTCTGCATCTTTTTTTTAACTCACACTGCGTAACTTTCCCCTCTGATTCAAATGTGAATTTCCCAGCTGAAATACCATAAAAAAAAGAAAGCAAAAAAGGTAAGCTTTTTTCCCATCCAAAACCATACTCTAGAGATACATTTGAGGACTGCCACTGCACTTAATGCTTTTGATAATTCTTATGCAAGACACATTTCTTTCCATTGTGTTTGCACAATAAGAATGCATTAAACACATACCGAAAGAATTTAGACATTATTGGAACAATTATATTTATTAATAGTGACTTCTACCAATCCACTTCACTACTTGTCACAAGCTTTCTTATACCAGCAATCAAGAGAGAATAGTGAATTTTTTTCTGAACCTGAACCATGAGAACCACTTAATTTCCTTTCCCCCCTATTTTTCAGTCTTATCACATGGCAATTTATGTCATTCAAAGACAACCATGTGAATTCCCAGATATTCCTTGTTGTTATGGAGCAAAAACATTAAAAACATTTATTTTTGTCTCTTCTCCCCTGTTCTAGAAAGCTTGTGAGTTTAAAACATTTCTAGCTTTACAGCAACTTTAAACTGTGTCCATAAATAAAGATGGGAACTGAAGAGAAACCTGCAAGGTGTTCAAATATGGCAATTTTTTTGTACTTGCAATATCACCCAAACACTACTACAATGCCTAATTGGATCCCATTTTACCATAGTTGTTATGGACAAATCATGCCCAAAGCAGACCGCTAAAATAAAAAACCCTACAAATAACCCACAGCTAAGTAATGATAGGCTAGATATTAAAAAAAAAAAAAAAAAAAAAAAGTTTAGTTTCTAAAAATTACAATTGATGGATCAGCATAAGCCTTCACAGTTCTTCAGGTCCCATCTTCTGCTAGATTTTACCAGGATACCTTTCCAAATCTGGCTTAATCATCACATGAAAGTCATCAAAACTGTAATGGGCAGACAAGAAATGAGAATGAAATCTGTAAGGTGCCTGAGTAAAGTAAACTACAAGCTCTTTGTCTGATTGTCTAAAGTAAGAATAGTTCTTAAATGTTCCTCTCATAAATGAGTAATAAATCTGCCATGGGTTATCATTTTTAATTGGAAAGGGAGGAATTAAAAAAAAAAAAAAAAAAAACTTAAACCATGGTCTCCTATCTATTATTTTGAGGCAAACCAGATGCAGCAGCGAAAGGGGGAATATGAAGACACATGAAAATTCAAAGAGCCTGATAAATACCTTCAAAATCAAGGGACAGGAGCCAAACTGAAGCCAAGATAACATAGCAACTGCTGACTAATACTGCTAAAAGTAGCTAAGGTATCCACTGACATTCTCCATTTTTGACACTTTTGTGCACTTTTTCTCTTGCCCACAGAAAATCATCTCTTTGGGAGCCTGCTGATGGGCTCCTTTTGGCTTTCCCCACAGGAGGACAAATGCTGAAGCAGCAGCTCACATTCCCAAAGCCAGGTTGCCCAAAGAAAATCTCATCATGATCTGATATCACTTGGGTCCCAATCACATGCTTGATTGCAACATCCCATTTATAACTTCCATTATTTCTCCAGAGCTGTGAAGGCTGTGCCGTGCAAAACTGTGCTGTTTTTTTTATTATTTTATTTTTGATAGATAACTGACAGCCCGCATTACTCACCGCCAGGTAATGATAACTCTCCCTAAGAGAGAACATTGGCTCCCCAATCAGTTCTTTCTCAAGCATGAAGATCAAGAAAAATATTTTTCACTTGTGTTTTTTGAGTTGCAGCTGAAAAAAAAAACATATCTATATACATATAGATATATAATGTAATAGCTCCTGGAAGTCCCAGCTACCTCCAAGACCACTTCAGGTAGGTCTACACAAGATACATATTTAAAAAGCATTTTTGGTCACAGAGACATTAATCTAAAGGAAAACAAGAAGCAAAAGTATGGGGGAAATCAGAGTGCTGAGTAGAAAGATCATCTGCAGAGCTCGGGGGAGAACTAGATCTTCCCTGTCAGAGCACTTTGCCTCGCTCTCCTAGTCGTGCACTTAAATCACTCAGGAAACCCCCTGCTGCCCTTGGCAGGGTGTTTTCCATCTCCAGTGAGAGCCAGCCCGCTCCCTCAGCCATCGCAGAGAAGGCAGCAGCACGAAGCCTGACAGGTGAATGTCCACGCTCACATCTAGATTTGCTGCCGCTTGCCCCTCTGCTGAGCTCACCGGTAGATTTGGTCTCAAGTTACTGTTGTGAGCCCTCTGGATGAGAGGTCTGTCTCTTTCATAACTCTGCTTAATGCCAGCTCTCTCAATACACCTTTGATATACGTAATAATAAAATCAAATGTTACAAATCTACCCCTGCCCAGTCGTTCCCTCTGATGTAAAGAAATTGCTCTTAATGTCGCCACTGGTGCATAAGGACCCACACAGAAGGGTCAGTATCTATACAAAAGCCTTTGATTGGCTTACTTTTACAGAGGAAACATATGAAGCAGTTGAAGGGTTCACAGACTCTTTGTAGATGTTGACCACTTTTACTTCTGCAGTTGTCGGCAGTCATGACGAGACCAGTTTTAGCGCTTTTGCTGCTTCTCCATCCTGTTGTCTGTAGACCATCCGCTTGATAATACAGGTAGGCTTTCAGCAGCATTGCTCTGAGGAGAAAGGACACTATGTCCATCACCCGGGCAGACAATAGCACAACCTTAGCTATTTCATGGAGATCCACCAACCAAGTAGGTGAAGCCAACTCACATTTGCTCCTCCATGTCTTTCTACTGCAGTCAGGGGTGTTGCACAGTTCTGGGTGGGATTTAGCACAGTCATAGTGACTGGAGATGAGTATTTCTGCTCCACTATGTGCTGTGTCACTGGGCTTCACTTGGGTCTTGCGAGGAATTTTGTTACTCCAATACTTCTTCAAATTTGCCCTTTTCTACCTCCTGTGGGATGACTAGCTACTGTAGACTAGGCACATAACACCACCTTCCTTTTTAGCGCATATGTTACAATACGGTTGGTCTAGAAAGAGTCCTAGGCCCTATGGGCACAAGCTTTGGAGAACAAGATCAAAGGTTATAAGCAATGAAGGCCTCATACTGGCAGCACACTAAATCAGACTGATGTGAGGTAGAATAACAGGAAAGCATCAGGAAAAAGAAATGTGAAGAGTGAGAGATAAGCTGAGATTTTACCAGTATCAAAAATCATGTGCACTAGTGGCAACTTTATATGGTGTTCTGCTTGTGACAAGCACATGTTCACACAGAGATTGCCATCTGCAGATGCCTCAAGACTTTTTTGAAACTCAGTCACAGAAAAGCAAGACTTTTTCTCCCCAATAGACTAACCAACCTACTAGCAATTTCTAACGAAAAATCTTCAATTGTTCACACCTTGAACAATTGCTTTTCTCCCTTTTGTCAATAGATTATTTATTTCTATCATGTATAAACCCACTTATCTCATCTATTAAATTATTTGGGGCCTTCTTATTATACTGCACATTTACAATTTCAGGTAAAATTCTCTTTCACTTTTTATCTGACAGTCTGTCTTTTTTTTACAACAATTTATATGAATTATTTTCTTTCCCAGCTCATATCTGTAGTTTATGAGATAAATACTTGTACTGCACAGGCAGTAGACTTTTTAACTACTTGTTAAGCCAGCAGTCCCAAGCTCCTTGCCATGGCATGCTAATTACCCTGAATTCCTACCATGATGAGTCACTTGACCACATGCAAGTAGCTGAACAGCTGATCTCCAAACACACAATAAATCCTTTGCCTCTTCCAGATTTTTGGCTATACACGGACTGCACCAAACTGCAGTCTTACCCATTTCCAAGGGACTCTCACAACAAAGTCAGCAGAACCACAGGTCATAGACCAGGCGTTCCTACAGCAAAGTTAACATTTACCAGTTGTACGTTACTTGTTCAAGCAAGGGCAAATCCTATATATATATGTATCTGTATGTATGTAGGTTAGTGTGTATGTATCTATATATATATATAAAATGACATTAGAATGTAGAGGTAAAACTTAAAAGGTTATAATAAAAATAGATCACCCTACAAGATAAGCAGGAAAGTCAATATACCAGCTCACTATGTGCTTGCTGACAGACTCAAGGAGCACAAATTTCATCCCATTATTGCTAGCAGTGTGAATGGGAGGTAGATATACTCTGCTTGCCTCCTAGACAACACTATGGGGTGTCAACAAGAAGACTAATTTTCTCCATCCCTTCCCAGGTAAATCTATCCTTTCATTTAATAAAGCACAGCCACCTACGGAAAGCTGCAACTGCCAGAACAAAGACGGATCACACTACCTACAGCACAGATCTATGACAAGAACAAAACTAACACAGGATGCGAGCACAACTCATTGTCCCCAACATTTATCATCATGGTCAAAATCCAGAGCAGGCGTGCATTTCTCCACTACAGGTTTCAGGAAACAGTACAACTTCCAAAACCGCTTGGTTTTGGATGGAAGACAGCAGATAAGCATTGCCAAGATATCCACAAATCAACTTAGTTTTATTCTGGCCTCCTTTTCGGTCCAAAATATGACCAATATTTATCTATAAAGAAGTATACTGAATTATAAACTCATCTGATGGATTTTGAAATGCTAAGACATATTTTTTATTTTGATTTAATATCAGTAACTGTTATTAATTGTTTACCTATAGTATAGTAAATAATATTTTGAATAAGCTGCAGTTATCAATAGTGAAGTTTAGAGGCTGAAATTAAAAAAGTAATTTCATTCTTTTTAAGACACTGTTAAAGATAGCACTAAAAGCATAGATTTAGTGAACTTGTCTGCTAACCACAAGTTCACCATGTATATGAATCCATGTATTATTTCTCCATACTTTTTTCTGTCTCCCCATCTTTAAAGACCTGTACAGAGGAAATAGTTAGTACTGGAAAATAATAGCATTCTGAAATTATATTCTACCATTTTATTGACACTGAAAAGTATTATAATCTTTGAATAGTCTCACTGAAACTGTTGGGATCCACAAGAAAGAGTTATTGGGTAAAAAAGAGTAAGCTTGTTAAAATGGAAAGAAAATATAGATATCATTTTTATGACTTCCTGTTGTTTGAGTTTTATTATTATATTCTTAATATAACATTTTCACAAAGTGGCTGGGTTTTAAGGTGCATGGAGACTATCAAAACAAGAAACTCCAACAAAAGTTAAGGAAGGGAGTTATTAACAGATGAGAATATTGAAATTCATATTGATTAGCAAGCTAATCAGAGCAGAGAATACATGGGTCATTACAGATTTCAATTCAAATTCCAAGGTTGAGATGCTTAATTTTTTTTTAATAGGCTCAAAGCAATAACGTATCTTTAATCAAAGGAGCTCGATATTGCACATTATGGTGTAATAACATTTGGCTTTAAAAATTCACTTCCAAATAAATTAACAAACTACAGACACATTAAAACAAGTTTAGGAAGATGTCCTTTAGAGACTCCTTATTTTCTAGCCCTGCAACCAAATGCGTTTGGAAAGGAACAGACATGTTTCACAAAAAGTGCTACAGCATATCATTCTCATAGCAAAACACTATAATAAAATTGAGATACTGATGTAGGATATTAGGGATTTAAATTTCTCTCGAAAACTATGACAAATATTACTTTATACATATTCACATATTCTTCCAGTTCTAGAAAATAGTGATTATAATCTCTTTTTGAACAGACTATACCGATATTATGGAGAGGGAAAAAAAGATAATAACAGTTACTTTACTATTGTTTGTCCTTGTAGAGACTTGGCTAAGACTTCCAAAAGTATCTACAAGATGTAGGACCTTAGGTCCTGCAAACCATATGCCAGCATTCTGTTCTGCCCTGTGGTAGGTGGTCTGGATTTTATGAATATTAGATCAAAATCCAGATTGATCAAGTCTGAATCTATCTTTATGTGTCTTGGCTTAGCTGCACCAAAGTCTTTCTTGGTGCCTCTGGATCTGCCTTTTCAAATAATTCCTCTGGATGAAAAAAGGATGTGAACGTTGGGACCCAAACAAGCTTCTTACTTCTAACATGGTCACAACGATCTCCTCTGTAGAAAGCTACTAGGCAAATATCTGCTGCTAGTTTGCCAAACAAAGAATCAGGACAGAAGCCATGCTTTTTCACAGACCTAAATCCTGATGCTTATTCTTTTCCAAAACATCATTACCAGGACTTTAGAAAATCAAGACACTCCAGAATCCCAGTACTTCACCAGTCACTTCATCAAAACAGAGAAATAAAAAGATGTCACTTAAACAAGAAGATTTTCCCTAATTTACTGGGCAAACTGCACACTCCTGGCTCTTTGCAAGCCAAGAATCAAAGTGAAAAGCTAAGTAGCTTAACTGGCCTCCACGAATCTCTTTTCAGAGAAGTGAACTCTTCAGCCAGCTAAAATGGGAATTTAATCAAGTAAAATCTATAAGCATCATTTACAGTAATACCCTGGCTCCTGGCTATCTTTCTCAGCACTGGCTTCTGAAGAGTTATTTTTCATAAGAAGACTGAGAAACGAAAAAATTTTATAACAACATGCAAGAAGCTGGCATTTTCAGTGAACTACTGAACTTTCTTCAATTTCTCTGAAGACAACAATAGGACTCTCCATGATTTCTGAGACAAAAAAAGAGACAGAAAGAATAATTCAAATTAAAAAAAAAAGCCCTCAATATCATCTAAATTTAGAATATCACACTGTTATCTCACTCACATACTTTATTTCTCACCTGTTAAATTATACTGCCTGGGAACACAGCCAAGGAACAACTGCTGGCATTGTCACTCTTTGTAAGGAACAACATTGCAGATATTACTTAGAGAATATGAGGCCTCCTTTTTTTTTTTTACTTTGGAATGGAAAAAAATATTTTACAAGCTACTAAGGAGAAGACACGAACTAACTGTGAACTTAATCCACTGTTTTGTTCTTTCGGAATGGCTAAACCTAATAACTGTGAAGAATTGTTATGGATGTTCGATATCTTGCTCAAGAAAATACTTTTCAAGTAATTATACCTGGAGATTCTCCACCATAAGCAAGTGCTATGCCTGATGATCTCATCCTGAAAAGATAAAGTTTGTGGCATGCAAGGAGGGAAAAACTAAACATTTTCTAACACAGAATTCATTCTCCAAACATGGTGAAAGCATCAAAGCTAATTAAAATCTTTCTAAACACAGCATGTCTGAAAGTAGAACAAGAAGGACCTGATTTTCCTTGTGATGCATCATTTTTATTCCTGTAATAACACAGAAGGGAGACTAATGAACTGTCCTGCCCTACCCAGGCTAAAGTAGCTGTCTGAGCTCCAAAGCAGACTTCACTGCCTTTATAAAATTTCTATCATTTTTCAGCTCAGCCTTTTATATGGTTGAGATGGAATAGAGTTTTCACATATACTTATTATAATGCTTATAATTCTTAAAGCTTTTCTAATGGATGTTGGGAAATAAAATGACGTAAGACTGAAAAAGTTGCAAATGAAGTTAATTTCATTCCTCTTAAAATAAGAATCTTCTTTATAGCATTATGTGCCAAAGGGTTCACATTGAAATTTCCATACAGTGTGCAGGAAGATTGATGCAGATTAGATCCTCAGTTCTCAATGAGAACTGAAATCACCACTTAATCCAAAGGATGCTCCCAATTAAGTCAGGGTCTTACACTGCTTTGAACTTTTTTTGTGGTGAATAGATTTACTACAGTGCAATAATCTGTATGCAAATCCTGCATCAAACCCTCTAGTTTGAAAACGTACCTAACCTCATTGGTAAAAATATATTAAGACATAATACAGCATTTAAGTATGAAATACCTAGTGCACAACCTAGTGTAATAGTTTTGGGGATAAAATTAAAGAAAAAAAAAGAATAAGCTTTTCAAAAGCTTTATTTTAGAAATATTTTTCCCCAAACTACACTGTAATATAATATGAACATCCTGCTGTCATAATTATATTTGGGTTGCCTTTCACATTTCCCAAGCTGTGTTTCAGTTGTGTAAAGACAGAAAAGTATGTAATCTGGGGGAACATCTGATGCATTTCTTATTTCTGTAAATAGAAATGCTTTTGTATGTAGTCCCACTGCGAATTACATTGTTTTATTTTTAAATATAGTACTAAATACCCATTTGTAAATGGCTCTGCTTCTAGGAAGTTAGACACTCAGATGTTCTGTAAAGATTGTTTGTCAAAGATAAGTACTGCAGAAGGTTGTAAACAAGCTTCAGATAGAACGTAAATGTATTGCTGTGGCAAATACCTTCTTTGGTGAATTCTTGGCTCCATTAAAGACACTGGAATTTTGCCATTGACCTGTCTGGGGCCAGCGTTTGCCCTATTTCCTCTGCTTTAATGCCACACTATTTGAAACTTCAACACTTCTCCAGTAAAAAAAAAAAAAAAATGAAAATAAAAAATCTTATGACTAAAGGACAGAGTTCCACTTCAGATGTCTCATGCAAGCAACAGCTCTGCATCTCAGTATCATATTGGAGTGACAGAGAAGGTTGAACATCAATTCACAGATAAAAAAAAAGTCCCCTTCATACAGCACCCCCAAAAGAGGGTAAATACAGAGGTCTCAGCTCCCTGCACTTTCACAGACCCACAGAACACCTGAGGTTAGAAGGGACCTCAGGAGTCCAAGTCCCCTGCTCAAAGCAGGGTCACTTAGGGCAGGTTGCCCCAGACTATTTTTAATAAATCTGCAGACAGAGACTCCACAGGCTCCCTAGGCAGCTTTTTTTAGGTCTTGCCCATCCTTACAGTAAAAAAAAAAAAAAAAAAAAAAAAAAAAAAAAAAAGTCTTTTTTATGTTTAAATGATATTTCCTGTTTTTTTCATTTGCGTCCATTACGTCTTGCCCTTTCACTGGACACCACCGAGGGTAGTCTGACTCCATTATCTTTATGGATATATATGGACTATAATAAGATCCCCCTGAGCCTTCTCTTCTCCAGACTGAACAGTCTCAGCTCCCTCAGCCTCTCTTCATACGACAGATGCTCCAAGGTCTTACTCATCTTCGTGGCTTTCAGTCAAGCAATGGAACTGGTTGCCCGGGGAGTTTGCGTTGACTCCATTCTTGGAGGTTTTCAAAACCTAAAGGAATAACCTAAGTCTGGTAATTTACCCTGTTTCCAGAAGGCTGACCTCAGAGGTCCCTTGCAACCTGAGTTATCCTATGAATCTACAAGATAACTACCATTTAGTTTGAGATCTGTATCGTGGTCACAGTATCAATTATTTGGTTACGGAAGCTTGTATTACTCTTGTTCTGGTTGCAAGATGTTCTTTGCATATCTTAACAACATGGATATTTTTCAAGTGTTTGATCACTGAATATCATCTCTTAGGAGATACTCTCCTCTTCTTATGAACTGCACAAAAGTGTTTGCCAGTCAGGGGACAAATTTAACGTAATGGCAAATTTAAAATAAAGCAATGGTCTGTGAGGTCCTGATTCAGACAAGCAGGTAAGTGTGTGTTTGTGAGAGTTTTGTGCTGAGAGATCGTCACATTCAGTGGAGGCATTTACAAATGCTGAAATGCTATCCAAATTCCAAGAAGAGCTCTAGTATTTCAAAATTGTCTGCAAAAGAGAAATATCTATCTAATCTCAGCATCCACTCTGCAACAAATCAAGGAAATCTTAAACTCACAAGCATAACAGACCAGGGACTATAGAGCCTGCATGTCTATGGCAACCAATCTGAAGGACTGTCCCTTGATCAGACCTTTAGATTCCTCTTGTCTGTGTCTGTGTAATGATTCAAGTTCCATTTTGCGAATTTTAGACAAAGAGTTCTACCTCATGGTTTGTTTATTCCAAATAAAATAATTTACTTGGAAGTCATAAAAAGAAATAAATTTCCCTAAAGAGGTTTATTTAAATTAAAACATTTCCTAGAGAACAGACCTTTAGGCTGGAAAACAAGATAGCATACAGGCATAAAGATGACATTTCAGTTTAATTAGGAAGACCACTGTACAAATACTTGTTGCTAATATGAAAACAAGTCATATTCCAACTGCTGCTGATAATGAAATTAAAATAAGATTCACAGATGAGACACTGAGTTAAAACTTGGACTATTCTTTGCTAATTCTGATAGCCAATATTCATCTCAGTACAGAAGATCAATAAATTGTTCATTTATCATGCACCACCTCAGACTTCGTTTATGTAGTGTGTGGGATCCTAGTATTAAAATTCACAAATGTGAGCTCTTGAATCATTATTACTAATATGTTACAATCCTGTGCTGTTGCTTGCCTTTTACATGAGAAAATGATAGTCTCACTCTCATAAATTATTCCATGACCTATATAAGAAAACCTTAAATAAGCCGGTTACCATAAATGGAAAATAAAAAGTGAATAGTTCCAGTGCTGGACTCATGTACAAAGAAGATTTTCATTCACTTAAAAAAGATTAATTTATATTTACTTTAGCAAGGAACTACTTGTATCATATTAACAAGCTGAAAATGAACAATATAGATGTATCTAGCAAAAGGATGCTGCATTGCATCACAAAGAATTAGAATTCGTTGAACAGAATTCAATTAAAAAGCAAACTGCCTCAGCGAAGAGCAGGGTGGCACCCACCCAGCTCTTTGTTTGTTGATTCCTGGAACTAAATACTTCGAGGGTCAGGGTGTGAGTGAAGCACCCCAGAGGACAGTGGTTACCAAGCTCTTACTCAGGATTTCTGGAATTCAAGGCCATCCTTCTAACCACAGATTACATTTAAATATTCAGCATTTAAAGGATAACTATGTCGCCTGTGCTCCAGACATAGCTCATGCCTATGAGAGAGCACCTCTACATGATGCTTCACCTCTGTTCTCCTGAACACCAAGCTTAAAATGGTATGAGGAGCTCTGTTTCCCTTGTGGTGCAGACAGCAGCTGGGACTGGAAGGAAAATGACTCTTATCTCACACATCCTTAATCTGGCCAGTAGAGCTGAGTCACCGCAGGGAGGGAAACACTGTGTGTTTGACTAATGATGGATCAAAAATGCACACAGAGGAGACCACAGCGTAGGTCATGACTCTTGTCCCCAATTTGCTAAAGTCAGTGTTCATGATGCTCTGTTTCTGATTCATAATCTACAGTCGAGCTTCAAATCAAAAAACAGCAGCAGCACCAGAGGCAGATGTATGAAGCAGGAATTCTCCAAGAGCATTAGCTGGTTTTGTTCAGTAATTGATTAAAAGACTGCTTCAAACCAAGTGTAATGCACAGATGGTCTCCGGAATACAGTATGGGTCTGTTTTTTAAAATTCCCTATCACTATTCATTTCTGGTAGCTCTCAGCTAAAGATGGACTGTCTGAGAAACCAATACCCATGTCCAGTCTAATTATTATGGTTAACTCTTTAAAAATCATTAAAGTGTCCACAACAATTTCATATGAAACATGTTCTTCACCAGGCATCTTCAGACAACATTTATGCCTCACTTCCCTGGAATATCAGTTGAGGCAGATTTGTGAGACAGAAAGTGTCCAAACTGCATAAATAATCAGTCCACTAAAAAATGAAGAAGTAGAGCTTCTTTAGGTACCATTTTAAAGTGATTTCCTGATGCAAGGGGTATCCATTTAAAAAAACAACTCCCAGTCTTACAACAACCCTCAGGAAAGACAAATTACAAAGAAATCCTTGCGTTTCGATGACTCCAGCTGCTAATACTGATTTGATTTACCTTGAAAATGTAAGTACTAAGATGCAGATCCATCTTTCTAGGTACGTGTAAATTCTTAAAAGGTACATCCTTCTTGGAAGTGCTTGCAGTCCTCTAACATGACATGCTGCATTTTCATTGGTATATTTTAGGCAGCGTAGTCACGATGGATGACACATTGCTAATAATCTACAGTTTAGCACGGAAGGTATGCAAGTCTGCCACAGACGCTTCTCTCAAAAACAGTCTGATTCTTCTGCTTACCTGAACTAGGGCACTTTCTCGCCATTTTGCCTGAGTCAATAGGCCGAAGAAGGGAACAGGGACTAAGTCACAGACTGTGTGGCAATGTGTTTGAGATGCCTGGATCAGCACCCTCATGAACACCGAGTGATCCATCTCTCAGACCTCTGCAGGATTCATGTTAATTGGGAAACAGCAGTGAAGGCATCACACATGTAAAGCCTGTGGAGATTCGCCACCTACATCATTCTTATGCCAAATGACCACAGGCTCCCAAAAAGTCTTCTGAGACCTAATCATGTGAAAGCATAGCAGATGGGTGGATGAATGAGGAATTTTTCTAATTATTAGTTTATTACCCAAAAATAACATTTTTGGAGATGGTTGCAGCCTCCAGTTTTGAGCTAATTTAGTTAGATAATTTCCTCCGGGAATTAACCTGTGCTGCACAGAAAGACAAGCTCCCCCTGATCTCTGACTCACCTTCTCTATCCCATCAACTACAGAAAGTTAATTAGGAAGCTAGCTAGTTATTTTAAGTGTCTAGAGTTAAAGGATTGCAATGTACTCTTTGTCTAAATTGTAATGTTTGATGTTGGTTTCAAGTGAGATTTCACTTTAAAAATGGAAAAGAACATTTTGACCTCTAGTGGCATTTTGTTTCCATTTTTAACCTTTGTATTATATATTAAGCATGTGAAGGATTTTTTTTTAATGAGTGCTTTACTTTTGTTATCAAAACAAAACCTTTTGGCTTTCCTTATATGATATGTTTTGGTTGAAACCCAGAAGTGTTCTTTTTTTAAAAAAAAAAAAAAAAGAAAAATGTTTTAATGGTTATTATTTTAAAAAGCACATTGTTTTCATTCCATTTTGGAATGGAAGGAAATATACCAGCGTCACATAGTTACTCACAAAACAGAAAAGCCTGATACTGCTCAGATTCACTCAGCAGTCATTCACCTCCACACCAGAAATAACTGCCTTAGTCTAAGCCAAGTTCCTGGGACTGTGCAATGGAAACTGGATGAAATGCATTGGCCTGGGACAGATACAGAAGAGGTCAGATTAAATGATGAAATGGCTGCTGTGGCCTTTAACTCCAGGAAATTGTATTGCCTGTTTAGGGACTAAGGCATTGAAGTTTCCATAGCCTGAATGAAGGAATGTGTCAAGTCCCAAGCCACGTGAGTAAAGCCAACCATCTAATTAGATTTTTAATATGCTCTTCCTTTGTTCTAGGTCAGAATAGAGGAGGGAAGAAAAAAGGAAAGATTCAAAGCATATTTTCAGGTCTGTTGGGTAGTTATTTCTTGGATTTACATCCTGCCTTCAAGTTACTGGTGCAAATCTGTCCCTGATCCTGAAAGTATCAATCAATATTTGATTAATTAGCTGAAATATAACTTCAGAAATATCTGTCCAGGTCACCATTCTAAGACTTCAATGGTTTGAATTTTCACTCTCGAGCAGCAATAATGCCACCAGTAACAATGTGTGCGGCTGCCAGAGCAATTCATGCAGTCGACAGCCCACACCAGCTGCCTTCCTTCTGAACAGCCCTTCATACATACCTAAGAGGGGGCTGGAGACCAGATTAATTATTTTGGCAGCCTTCAGCCTTGTCTTTTTCATTCTCTTTCCTGAGGGCTCTGTAGAGCCTCCTTTGCTGCATGGCTGTAGATTCATCCATCCTTCCACCCGAAGGACCTTTCAGCACATCTCTGTGAGTCCAGTATATGATGGGTATATGTCCATTCAGGCACGTGTCGTAAGAGTCCATGAGCGTTTGGTCTGTGGGGACATGGGCTCTCACAGGACCTGACTTATACCCAACTTCGGGTGGAAAAGACCAGAGTTCTGGTTATGCAACAGCCTCATGTTTTGCGACATAATGGAGTGTGTTAAGATGAGGAGGATTAGTCAAGATGCCTAAGGTATATCCATTTGAGAAGAAATGCCTGCCTTAAATTCCAAGTTTTTGATGAGTACAGACCTATGCTATATTGTGCTCAAATGACACTAATGGAGTGTATGTTTGCCACCTCATACCATATATGTAGTATACAGTACTGCAATGCTGAAATAACTTTGTCTTTTGGAGCACACATTGTCAGCCAAATATATTCACAAACTGGATCAAGAGGAAACTCAAGTTTCCAGGGTATATATGTTCAAATTTGATGTCTAGAAAAAAGTCATGGAAACCAATGAAAAGAATCCTATGGGTTCCCCATGTCATGGTCCAATTGAAGACTTTTTTCCTGAATAACACTAGGCAGTAGATGTTCGTGTAGCCTTTCTTGATGATTGAATCTACATGTCTGAGGAACCTAAAGAAGACGTGGTATTTGTAGCTGTAGAACAAAGGTTATTGACTTGTATCAACATTAGGCAGAGGAAGGAGTATCCAGTAATTAATGAGGTGGTTAATCAGGATACCGTAAGTTTGGATATTTGACATTCTTGATCCCAACTAATTGGATGTACTACACCTGCTTC
The DNA here is from genome assembly GCA_034781795.1 of Crypturellus tataupa. Lineage (NCBI taxonomy): Eukaryota > Metazoa > Chordata > Aves > Tinamiformes > Tinamidae > Crypturellus > Crypturellus tataupa. The sequence goes on along the minus strand of JAWLRI010000551.1, from coordinate 751,139 downwards.
TGAACTTGGGTCATTGCAAGCCCCTTATTGAGTGTTCGGATATTCAGCTAAAATTGTGGGAGACTCCATGTTTTGGCTATGTCTTATAGATCCCTCTTCCTTCTTATTTAGTTGCCTTTGAAAGAAAAAGATTTAGGATCTTACTCCTCTTCATTTTTTTTGGCATTGTTAAACAAGAGTTCTTAGGTGACATTGGCAACTTAAAGTCCTGAATGCACTTTCAGCATGGAGGGAACATAAATGATTTTCTGTTCCAACAACACCAAGGAACAGAACAAGGTCAGCTACTGTCATCAATTTGTTTTGTTTTTATTTATGTATTTTTAAACTAATTCAGGGAACGTCATAAAATACTCCTGGAAGTGGAAGCCAAATTCAGCTCTGCCTCCACCATGATTCACTGGAATTGTACATCCTAGAAATAAGGAGGGGGAAATCTCCCTCACCAAAGCTGAGACTTCTGCCTACAAGAGCTACAGATGTGATTCATCTTCCTCCCTAGAAAGGAAGAAGAGCTACATCCAATTCATGTTCCTGAGTAATCCTGGCATATGACTGAATAGGCATTTACTGCATGTTTAAGTCGTGTGCTGAAGGATACATTGGATAGATGAATGAATCTGTGGTCACATGTTAAGAGCCCTGTGGAAATTGAAGAGAAATTGCCTCTGCCAAAGCATGTTTCATCTCATCTAGTTTAGACATCTACCTTAGAAAAAGATCAATCACACCCTGGAGGTTCCTGCTCATCTTCTTTTGTTGTAGAGGCATTGAAGACAGACTCTTTCTTACATAGGCATCTCCAGTGCAGAGGTCTGAACCAGAACATAGCAATTTCTCCACACCTTAACTTCCCCCTCGCACAAATATATGGTATGTCTCAACTTATATGTTACATCTCTGTAAAGATAAAGGTGTTGTAGTTTGTTTGTTTGCTTGTTTTCACATTAATCTTCTAACCTGATCTTCAAAGGCTGAAGTATAAAAGATGATGCCTTGTCTTTTGTTTGTTTTATTATAATGAAAAAACAAGCAGTTTGTTCCCAAGGTGTGATTTATAATGAACGGTGTGTAGTATTTCCCTTCCTTTATTGGGTGTGTCATCATTTTAGGAATAAATCTAGCAAATGTGCAAATTCTAATATCTATGTTAGCGAGTTTAGTGCCTTTATATAGACAAGTTAACTCAGTCTGCATGAGCCAATTTATTTCTTGGCAGTTTCTCAGTTTTGAGGTAGAAAGAATGTTGTTTGTAAAACCGTTTACTCTTACACATCTTTGCATGCATTAATTCCTCACTTCTTTTCTCTCTGTAGCCAATAATTGTTTTTAAGTTGCAGGGCTTTTTGTTGGTGGTTTGCTTTTTTTTTTTCTAATGGTGCTGAACAAGTGGAAATTGTCAAAGCCAACAGAGCTCAGTCATTAACAAAGTTAAACAACAACCAAGGCAGACTTTTTTTTTCATCTCAAACTTCTGTTTTACATCAGAACTAATTATTTCAACTTAGATCCTGGCACAACTCACCATTATAATGAAAGGGAGGTTTCAATGAAAAACCTGCACCTTTATAAAGCAGCTTGGCTTTAAGTCATCTCCCACTGAAACATCAGAGATCAATACTGCACAGCGCCCCAGTGTACTGGATTATTGTGAACATCCTGCTGGCTAGAATTCAGCTTTCCATTTAATTGTGCTCTTATTTAAAATTCTGCTGCACCCGCAGAAGAGCAAGAGAAACCTGATAGGCATTTTGTAAGGTTATGAACAATGAAAACTCTAGATAAATGTCAGAGAAAAGATAGTAGGCCATAAATCATCAGGTGATAGTATCAGGTGAAATAACCTGTTCCCTCCCTGCACTTCCCCAGGGCAAGCAACCCTGAATATGTTAAATGTTGAATTTATCAGTGATGCAACATTCCCACTGACACTTAGATATGAGGCTGTTTCAGCAATGATGAAGAATTTTTTTCATCTTACAATTCTTTTGATTTTTCTCGGGATGAGATGTCTCAGGCAACAGATAAAAATAGGGCAGAGTGATGATGAAACTTAAAAATCCATCCTCTCAATAGATTGCCCTATATCTGACTTCAAAAAAAGTTGTGGAATTTATTTATATTTATATGACAAGAGTAGGACAATTTCTTCCCAGTGTCTCTTTGATAATCATGGATGCTAATGGCAACTCCAGAATGTCATCATGTCAAATTATGGGAACAAAAGTATTCAGATTGCCCTGATCCTATCTCCCCATACCTAGATACATGCAAAAGACACATGCTCCGACACGTGCAAAGTATTAATAGAGGAAGGAGGAATCACTAACAAAGGTTTCCCCATAAAAATAATTTTTCTTTTGTCTCCACATTTCCTGCTCCATTTCATTCCACAATGACAGTGGGGAATGTCGTCCTCTGGATTTGGGAGCAACATCACACAAATAAAATGCAGCACTCCTCAAAGGAAAAAAAAAAGTATTCTATTTTTGCTTGAAAATTGGAGTCAGATTTTTCAGAAGGAAGCTAAATCATTCCTGCCAAGTAACGAATCCTTGAAGCACACACACACACACACAGCCACAGCCATGCAGAACATACACGTGAAGCCCTGCCAACGCTTATGGTTTGGGCAACTGGCTTGCTCCTTTTCCACCTTCCTCCTCCCCACAGAGTGGAAATACAACTCAGGAGCCCCTTCCCACCCTGTCATCTTCCCTGACAGATTCAGCCATACGTAACTCTGTGGGGAGAGGGAAGGATGGGAATCTCAGAACAGAATGATTGCCACCAATGACCTTTCCTAATGACCATGCTATGTCCATGCTGGGGGGCATGCCCATCCCCAAAGGACCCCTTTCACGTGGGACACTCCTCAGCACCCCACTACCTCCGACAGTTTAGTCATTTGGTCAAATATGAAGCTCTTCACAGTCTGAAGGACAAGAAAGGTGACCCATTTGGGAGCTCCATCCTGCTGTCTGCACACTGTGGGTGGTTTAGTGAACCCAGGGCTTACGTTCCTGTTGTCACCCACCTCTCATGAGGGGAAAAGTGTCTCCCTTGTGTTGAAACTTGAGATCTATGTGGAAACAGCTGCTCTTGTGCAGTTCACACAAGCAGAGATGCATGGTTGGGGTGGGAGGTGAAATTCAGAAAGATCCCTGGGAGAACGTGGAACAGATCGCACCCCGGCAGCAGATACAACACACTTCTTTGAAACAGCATGGCACACACGGCCCCCTCCACCTGCACGGGTATCATTAGCTAGCTGAAAAAGGCTGACCAGACAGCTTGAGGTATTAGCAAGGCTGCACTCCTCCAGCTCTGATGGGGACCCATGGGACTGAAGCTCTCTGTGAAGCTCTCGTTTGCTCGGAAGGGTCTCCCCTGCGGATTGGGGCATGGCCAACCCTGCACTGTTTGAAACTTTGGGACTTTCATTTTAGTAGGGTTTGAACAGCATCCAACAAAGTTAAAGCCACAGATGGGATGAAGTTCACTTGGATATAAATTTGGATTGCACACCGCACATATGCATACACATACATGTGCACAACACAGTGGGTCCTCTGATCTGAGAGAGGGCTTTGAGGCCCTCTGGAGATCGAGATCAGTCATGAACCCCAAATCCTCCCATGCCACTATGAAGTGGAGCCGCAGATATTTGGGGGGGGGGGGGGAGGGGGGCTAGAAGGGGAAAATTGTGTTCCACTCCAAAAAAAGAATATAAAATAAAAAAGAATATAAAAGAAAAAGAAGAAGTTTTAAGCAATCCCCAGAAAAAACCCTCTAGTTTCCCATCTGTCTCCTCATTACCTATGACAAATAAAAAGTAACACCTTCTCTGAGCTCCAGGTTTTCTCCACTGCCTTGCTGAGGCTGCCTTCTGTGTGTAAGAGGCTGCCTTCATAACCAAACAGACAAGGACGGGACCACTATTTCTAACTGGAGCTCTTAGCGGCTCCGAGAGGCACACTGCTGCTTTCCCTTCCCCAAAGAGGGAGATATCTAAATGTGTAGGGACTCCTTGAATTTTTCAGCAGCTTAAATTTCTCCTTTACTCCTTTGTACTTACATATCTGCAAAGCAGCCTGAGAAATCACATTAAGTTTCTGATTTGCACTTGCACTACATATCTCCTGAGCTTACCTGGGACTTTGAAGGAGAGTCTTAGATTGGGAGAAGAGTTTGTTCTCTCTTATTTATTTTAGCTGCCCGGTTACATCAGTTGAAATTACATTCACCTGATTCCTAGATAATACATGGGGATTGCAGGCATTTGCACCTCCTAGAGAAAAGGTTCTTGTACCTGTCTTTGCAGGCCATAGAATCAGATCATTTAGGAAGAAAATTATTTTCTTCTGAGGTCTGGAGACTATGGAATAAAAAAATGTGTTCTCCTCTGCCTTGCATCTCATCTGTGGCACAGCAAGGTGGTTGCAACAGGGCCCTAAATCAGAATGTTAGGGTGAGGGGCCCTTGTCTTGCACAGATGTAAATGAAACTGCAAAACAAATGGAAAGACAATAAAGCAAGACAAGATTTGTGCTGTTGCTTCATCATCCATAAAGTTTTGTGCAATTTGGTTTTCTTTGCCTTGCTAAAGTAAACTTTGCATCACCAAAAGAAGAAAAAGCAAGATATTAATATGAAACATCCGTTCTTCATGCATGATATAAAATTATAGCTCTGGCAATTGTCACTGAAGATCCAAAAATATTTTGCGTAAGAATGCAAGCTCCATCATAATGTTTGATCATATTCCCACTTAACCAATTGTACTCCATATTTAAAACACCCTCCTTTGATTGTTTTAAATGTTATTTCCCAACATTTAAGAAGCTTCCCCCCCAGAGACAGATGCATATCCATGGTAGATGAAGAGACCGTATGTGAAGTTTAAATATCCTTGTTAGCATGCTGGGGGTCACTTGAGATGAAGGATATTGGATAATGTAAGAAAGAGCTTCATTTATTGTGTGTCTGGTAGTTAAGACTTTCTTCTTCTTTATGTTATTCATAAAATGCACATTTTGTATCTGGGCCCAGAAATAGAAATCTTTTATGTATAACCTCCTTCAGAGGCAAGGTATAATAATTACATGCAAACATCGTTGATTAAACATGGACTGTTTACACAGAAAAAAAAATCCGATCCAAAGAAACATATAGGAAATGTACGTATGTATATACTGTAATTTCCTTTTGCAAAGAGCATAAGTACACATGGTATGTCTAGTTAATATTGGCTATGTGCTGAGGTTTCTTCTTCAGTGATTGGCTCTCAGTGGGAGTGAGGCTGGGACTACCACTGTGAAAATCAATCTGAGAAACCTGCTAGTCTCTGCAAACACAGCAGAGACATGGCAAGAAACACCACCAGGAAAGAAAACTCTTTACTCCTCCCAACAAATCAGGAGCGCACATTTCTTAACTATGTAATTTCTCCAGTTAAAAGCAAACGAAAGAGCTGGAATAACCATTGTAATCTTTCAGCTTCAAGCATGTACTCAGAAAAGTTCTACTTGTGAGGTTAATGTCTAATGAATATTGCAGGAGAACTTTCTTGTTCTTGCTGCATCAAAAACTAGCTGTACAATTCAATAAACACAGAAAGGAGCTGTAAGTAGACCTTTTCTCTTCACTTTGGAAAAAGGTTAAGTGGGAAAATGCACCACAGACTAAGTTTGATTCCCAAGAACTTTTACTTATTTATTTATCAATGCTATTTAAATGACAAGAAGACAAAAAAAAAATCCTGTTTTCTAGCTGTGTGGAAAGTGATATAAGGGAGAGCAAAAATGGAAAAGGCAGAATGTGAACATACAGCAAGGGAATTTGTGTACCAAAGACATTGCATGGTTCAGCCCAAAGCAATAAAACACAGAGTCTTGCTAGAAGTGGAAGGTGATGGGAAAAATAAAAAAGATAAATTCTAAATTCTGTGGTTTACTTACTACAGGGAAGATACAGACTCTTCTATGAAGGACGTGTGAACATCTATAGGATGTATGGAGGTTCATGTGGGAATAACAAGTTCATGCGGTTATGTAATATACCACCACCATCGCTCCTTCCCGGCTTTGATTTGAACCTTCAGTCTGGTCTTGTCTTCAACACGCAGGTAGTCTCATCGTCTTCACGTGCTCGGGGTCAGACAGATGCCTAAGCCCTGTGACAAGTAAAGGCTTCCACAGCAGAGGGAAGTCTCACCATCCCTCAGTGGCTCCTATTCGGGCAGTCTCTGCTGCTCCCTTCCAGGGTACATTCCCAGCATAACTGTGCTCCGTGCAAAGAATTCCACTTAAATGTCTCCAGCATCTGTCTGCAACTTAAGTGTGCACCCCTGCTGTTCTCCTGCTGTTCTCGTCTTTGACGTAAGCTAATAATAGATTTGTAACATTTATCTTTCTACTCTGCTTAGATTTTTGTTTACCTTAATGTGGTCTTCTACTCAGCTCTTTTTTTTCCAAAGAATTCACTGCACTTTCTCCATTTCATGTGAAACCAGAGGGTTTTCAAGCTGCTTTATCACTTTGGTTTTCTTCTGTTGGACTGCCCTATTTCTGCAGTTCATTTATATAATAAGTCATTGAAACAGCTCTTGGCCTCACTCAGTCCTCATGCTGTGTCTGAAAACCTTCTTCCATGTTGCCTGCAATGCTTTTGCTTTAAGTAGCTGCATCCCAGCACTGTGCTTGTAACTGTAAAGATCCTGTAAAGGCTTATAAATCAACCTTTATGGAATAACACCTTGATAATTGGCATGTGGTCCTCAAAAAATAAGACAATGAGCATGACTGACTGAAAGCTGAACATAGATACACTCAGGGTAGAGATGAAATAGTTGATTTCATTGACTTAGTTGGGTGAGGGTTATACTGAGCTTCTCCCCTGAGTAATTTTTAAACCAAGATTGGATTTATTTTTGTTTGCTCTAAAACATTTACTCCAGTTGAAACAAGAATTACTTCAGTGATGTTGAAAGGACTTAGTTATACAAACAGGTTACCTCAACAAACACAAGAAAAATTATATTTCCTAACTCTCAAACATCTTAGGGACATGCATTCTCAACTCCGGAGAGTTTACAACACTTTTTCAATAGTATGTATATCATATCCACCCTGCCACAGAGGTACCCTATCTTGCCACATAGTTCAGCAATTAGGCACGCTAATGGCTGGTGATAGACCCCAATTTAGGGGTTGAGATGTTGTTTGGAACACCAAATCAGCTAACCAGCTAAACAGAAACACCAGGGAGTGACGGCTGGACTCCACTGATCTTATCTTGCATTGTGGATACTCGGCTCTGGAAATCAGGCCATAGAGCGCTCCCTGCACAGGCTGGTCTCTCTCCCTGGCTTTCCTATACCCCTTTAACAACTGTGCTGCTCCAAAACAGAAATCTCACTTTTATGTCTCAATATTGTACTGTTTTTTTATTTTACCTTTTTTAAGGGAAGAAAGACTGTCTCGGTAAAGTGGTTCTGTTGATTACTGAGAAATGAAGTCCTATGCAGGAACAGGACACAAACAAGAGGACAGAGGTTTCTGAACTACAAGTGCAGATTAATCCAGTGTTCAGTGCTATTTCCAAGTGTTCAGGGTTCTTACCATAAAACATATAGAAATTTTATGAAAAGCAGATAACACTCATAAAATGACCAGATATTGCCTACAGGCAGGGCAAAAGAGATCATTCATGGCAATAAATATATCCAAGGCCTGTTACATCATTTTGCTGCTACCCAGATAAATAGACTTCAGGTCTAGACAAGGGGTAGCAGCTGGAAGAAGCTCCTGATAACTAGCAAAGATACTGAGAAAGAGGATGTACTGGGGCAGAGAAAGGGATAGAGGTCCCTCACATGCAGAATTATCTTTGCAACTTCCAGGGCGCTCTTCCAAGACACCCTCCTTGGATGGGATCAAAGGAAGTTCTCAGCATCTCTTGCCTATTTCTCAGCTGTACAATGGCAAGTCTCCCAGAGCAGAGACACTGGCCTCTTTCCAGGATAACCCTAGAGAAAGAGAGGTTGTTGAACTCTTTGATGAATCTCAATATTTTTATAAATCCATTTAATACCTAATATTTTTCTATAGCTTTCAATGGCTTTATACATATGGTTGTAACTTTGATGGATGTCCAGCTTTCATCCATATGGTAAGGCAAAAATAACATTTGGATTGAAGATTTGTAACTTGAACTTTACGTTTCAGATATTCAGTGACTCAGGAAAGGAAATGCCCTTATCCTCTTTCTAAAGTGCAACATCATTTCCTTATGGACACGCTTGCTTTAGAGCAACATATTGAAATAAACTTGGTAGTAGCAATAGCTCTTTTCATTGTTATAACACTTGCCACAAGCAAGTTAAATGACAGCTCCCCTCTTTTCACTGCCATCCTGGCCTTAGAATATTACAGCCTGGTGAGAGATATTAAGTAATATGTCTCAAACCATTCTTGACATCTGTTGCTGAAGCAGGAATAGACGACAAGTCTCCTGAGTATTTATCCATTCATTTCACCATAAAATGATCGTTCCTGTCGAGGGTAGGAGTTCTTCCGTCAAGAGATTTCAATTACACAGTCCGTGAGTACAATTCCCATATAGCCTTGCATTAAACAAAAGGAAAAAAAATATTCAAAGCATGAGCAACTTTTTTTTTCTTATTGGAATTTAAACTTTAAATTTAAACTAAATTTAATCTTAGACATAACTGCCAGGGCATAACAACGGTTGGTAGCTCACATCTGAGCATGCTCTAACACATTATATTGCCCCCAGATTTAGAAAATTCTAAGAAAATATAGTCAATGTGGTTGAAAAATGATTTCATTGAGGAAAAAAAGTCATAATTAACTGTGATCTACATTCTCCACCTAAGTTTTTATAACATAACAAACCCTATCTTCAGCTTAAATGGAAAAGTATAAACACCTTCAAGATAAATCATGGACCTAACCAAGTATGATCAAATTCTCAAATCTAGTTCTATTCTAATATGTTGATAACAATAGAAACCAGTCAGTATGTAGGGAGATTAGACTCTAGACTACACTGTTACTTTTAAATCTGCAGCATTTTGTTCCTGACCTCAACAGCATTAGAATATGTTTCCTTGAATCTCAGTGCTGAGAGATGATGAGCATCTTTCATCCCCACCGAAAATGAGGATTAAACACATTTTTCTAGAAAGAGAGTGTTCAGAGCACTTTACTGGATCAGGGCCACATTGCAGAGTGACTCCATCTGGGGCGTATTCTCAGTCCTGCAAAACATTGTCAGAAATAGATTTTGCCCTGTGATTTTAACTTCACGAAAATTAGAATGTATTGCTGAAGATGCTGTAAAGCTAATGGGACCACTAAGAATATCCTACTACTATTAAAACTGTAAATGTCAAGAGACATCATGAAATGGGTAACTTACCCAGTATAATTTCCCCAAGTTTCCAAAATGATACAACCATAACAAACTATTATAGAGCAACCAGCCTTTTTTTTCCCCCATAGGCCTGCATTAGAAGCTGAAGGTCATGGAAGTTACTTGTGAAAACTGAAGGAAATAAAATGAATTCCATAGGACTAAGCCTGCATAGTGCAACTTGAGATAAGGAACATCAGTTTACAAGGTTCTGTCAATAACCTTTGAGGATCCCAGGAAGGGAAACTAAAGCAACATTTCTATAGACAATTAGGAAATGTATTTTGGGCTGTTTCAATATAGTCTCTTGAAACATGGCAGTTACTCAAATAAATGGGTATCTTTCCCCCCAGAAAAAAAATGACTGATTGGATTCTTTAAATATGGTACAGTACATTCCAGCTGTCCCTTTTTAGCAAAGGCTACCTCATTTTTCTTTCCTAGCTGTAAAATATAGCAATTTCTCTTTCTTTTTGCCTCCAAAATTGTTTTACCTTATATATTTTTGAATAAAGCTGGGATGGCTGCTCCATCCTACATCTTAAGAGACGTCTGTTTAACAGCATACAGATCTGACATTCATTTTATCAATAAGAATACAGAGCTGCTGTGCCAGTCTCTTTCTTTCTCCCTGTGCTCAATTTTCATGCTTACTGAAATGACTTCAGTGGCCATCTGTATTTCCACTTCTAGCAAGTTGAATGTCAGAATTCCTGGGGTTTTTCCAACATTAGACAGCCCAAGGGAAACTACCATTACCTTATTCAAATGTCAAGGGAATCGACATTTTGTACCATCAATACATCACCTTTCAGCATGGGAAACTTCTCAAATCCCCATGGCTCTAAATCACAGAGAGTATAAAAGTGGCTTATAATATTTTTCCTCTCCCAGAGGAATTATATGCTAATGCACAAGTTGATGGAAGGACTGAGAGGCCAAAACTGTCTTCAGCTTTATCCATACTAGAAAAAAAGGCATGTGCTTTGAAATATGATATCCACCGCATCGTAAAAGCAACACGGAGATAGAGTAAAGCGGAGATTTATGTGTATTTTGCTGGTCAAAATGAATGCAGCATTCTTTGACTCCATACACATGCACTTCTGAATCATTCAAAAGATTTTCTTTTCATCCAAAATATCAAGAAGTTATTCATATAACTATTCCAAATACTGCATTTATAGCAAGAAGGTTTTTGCTTGAGTACACTGCAGAACACAACGATTTGGGCTCTCACTGGGAATCCTATGAAGTTGAGTATCTTGTATCCTATGATGCAAGATTTGCATCTGCATATAAGTGTTATGGCAAAAAAAAAGGCAGAGAACATTCTCAATTTAAAGGTATCACCTCTCTACAAATACTGAGAAAATACAAAGGTCTGGCTTTATGCTCTTGATCTTCTTCCCCATAGGATCTGAATCACCTCCTAGCTACAGGCTGCCTCACTATGTTCTAACTCAGACACCTGGATTTCCAGACTTTTGAGCCAGTCAGCTACATGGTTTTCTGTGCATCCCGCACTAAGGGACATATCTCAAGAAGAGATCATTAAATTGAGGTCTATCAGAGAAGCTCACGATTTCACAATTATTCACTCAGACTGTCCAAGGTCTGAAGGTTAAAAGACTGAAGACTGAAGGCAAAAAAAAAAAAAAAAAAAAAAAAGGAAA
>JAWLRI010000551.1:715103-739925 GCA_034781795.1 Crypturellus tataupa | reverse complement strand
AGGAAAGGAAAGGAAAGGAAAGGAAAGGAAAGGAAAGGAAAGGAAAGGAAAGGAAAGGAAAGGAAAGGAAAGGAGAGGAAAGGAGAGGAAAGGAGAGGAAAGGAGAGGAAAGGAGAGGAAAGGAGAGGAAAGGAGAGGAAAGAGTGAGGGATTGCTAATAATATTCCTGAAAATGGTAGTTATTTAGAAAATGGTTTTGCAATGGATGACACTGGACACTGTGGTGAATTCAAAGATTCTTCGCTCACACAGTTAACTTCACTCACACAGTTAACTATCTCTAATCAGCTCTCCAGCTACCACTTAATTCAACTGAGGGCGATTTGCTGAAAAAGATGAGGAACATGGTTTACTTTCTTTTTTTCCTTTTTTTTTTCCTTTTTTTTTCCTGTAAAACACATGGCTATGAGAAATAGTATGTGTTGGGTCAAAATTTAATGGCTCCCAAAGGGGGTTGGAAACACCAGCTTTTATAGAGAAAGGACAGAGGTCTGACTTCAGAATGGGTGAGATTTTTCTGTAGGGAACACTCCTTTCAGTGAATAATTATGCATATTTCACTACATTTCACTAAATAAATCCCTTCCAAGGGGTGATATTGAGCTACAAGGCAGAAGAACAGAGATCTGGTGAGGCAGATGTATTTATACAAGATTTAGAAAGTAGAATAACCAGGACCATTGTTAGGGTTAGCACATAAAATATCAGTGTAGTGTCTTTATGCATGTTTCCTTGTGTGACCATAGAACAAGTCAATTATTCAGTTTGGACCTCATGTTTCCTATATTTTTTCTCCCAATCCTTTTGTCTTTCTTTTAAATCCTTTCTTGATATTTTTTGGACAAAGCATTCCTCCTTTTCTAGAAAACTGGGACCACAGCGTGGTTGCACTAAATTGTCATTAAAGGAGTATAAAGACAAGGCAAAAGTCTGCAGGCACCCAGACAATTAGGATTTTTTTTGACAGCATGTCGTCTCTCACAAGCAATGTGCTGCTGACTTATCTCAGCCTTTCCTATCCTCATATGCTGAAGACATACAGAGTTTTGTTTGCAAATTTCTACTTTTGCTGCTCTAACAGAAATATTGGAAAGCGTGCTAGCGGGTTATGAACTACTCAGTTTGAAGAAAATGTGCTGGCTAGCTCTTTTTGTCACAGAATTCGTGATAGGCATATTATACATATCCAGGCAGAACAGGAAAATAAATAAACAAATAAATTCTTCCATTAAAACAAAATGATAGCTCTTGCCATGATACAATGAGTCCTTGGAAATGTTACATTTTAATTTGTTTTGGTTTTGTATGTGAAATACAGGATATATACAAGAAATAGAGGATAAATATTTTAAAGGTAACCTTAGAGCACAGATCACTTCAAAGTTACAGGTAACTGAAAAATATATGTTTGAAATACACTTGACATACAGAAGAGTGCTCATTCCCCAGGGTTTAAGATCACATGATGTCCAGAAAGGACTATACTTGACCCCAAGGTGGAGAGTTAGAGGTGAAGCCATCAGTTCAGCTAAGATTTCACCCTGCAGAAAGCAGGCAGGAAGATTTCTGAGAAGACCACATTAGGAAAAATGACATTTCCTGACACTGCTCTACAAAAATTACGGAAGGTGCAATGCTCATACAGGCAAGGCTGCCAACCCTTCTCTGAAGTACAAGTATTTAAAGCAGGCTCGGTCAGGGCTCACATACAGATGGTTGTTCCAAGATTATACCTTACCTGCACTACAGCAGACAGCAGTAATCTGCTTCAGACTGCAGCGAGACAGGGCATTCAATAGGTGTTTGGTGTCATACCTCAAGAGTAAGCTTAGGACTGTGCCAACAGAACTGTATAGGCAGGTCCACTGTGCCATCTAATGTCAACACCACTGAAAATTAAGGCAATCAGCACTTCAGACGACAGTGCACCAAATGACTCACCATGTATCAGAGCAAACGCTTCCTGCGTCTTTCTATTGAATTCACAAATGCCTAGATTGACTTGCATGAGCACTTGTCATATATCATTGCTCTTCATGTGTACAATTGCTTATGTGAGGTTCCTCAAACTTCTTTTGGAGTTTCAGAGCTCTTACAGTTGATCATACGCCACTCTACTGAGCTTTCAGCTGAAGGTCTTATGGCAAATACTGCTTAAAATGTTTCCCAAAGCTATTGGTGGGTCATTTCCCTTGGGTTACCAAATTTGAAGTCTGAGGACTACTAAATCAGCCTGCAACTCCATATCATTATAAGTTGAGGATTCTCATACTGAGACTACAGGTCAAAGCAGCAACATGGAGGTAAAGTCCCTGTGTCCTTCCATCTATAGTTCATGACTGAGATTTCAAAATCACTAAGCATTACCCCAGCTTTTCTTCCCTTGATATCAGTAAAACGTGATTAGATGTGCCTTCATACTGATGATTAACGCTCCACCATAATGATATTGTGGTGAATGAAGAGATTAGCTAAACGACCGGTCATTGTGGTAACAAGGAGGAACTAGAACTTCTTGATCAGACCATGAAACTGAGGAACATGATGGACAGCCCTATGGTGTCCAGTACGCTTCTCACGAAACTTCTGTTGCAGTTTTCCCTTTTCCCATCACTTTGGGTCCCAGCTCTTGAATCTCTTCATCAGCTCAATATTAAGTACAGGGGAAATATCACTGAGGGCAGAGGCTATTCAGTCACTTTATTAAGGATATGTCTGGCTGGCCAGCTTTTTTCATCAGAGTGATGGAAGCCTTCAATCAAGTGTGTGGGTAGAGTGCTCTGAAGCCTTGTGCAGTGCAGGAGGTCAGACTGGGGCATCCAAAGGGCACATCCAAACCTAAAGCCTGTGAATATTCAGGCAGTATCTGATAAATAGCTGTAGGGCTTTTTGTTAGTGGCGGGTTTTGTTGTTGTTGTTGTTATTTTTTGCATGCAGCCAGATCAAAAAGTATTGGAAAGGACATAAGGACAAAAAAAATAAGGCTTCAAGGACATGAATATGCAAAAGGTTTTAAAAGTAATAAATGACCACACCAATTACAGCCATCTCGTAGGCACATGTACTATGTAATGAGCTGTCCCTTGTCTTTTTGGAAGGTCCCTCTCTTTCAGGACTGATGCACTTTTCTAATTAAATCAGCCACCACAGGAAACTGGAAACACGATGATATGCAGAACAAGAGCCAAGCCACAATATTCAGATTCTCCTGCTAAACCTTCTTAAGTTGGGAGGTGTTTGCATCAAGGGCTTTGGCATGTCTCTGCTAATAATGTAAACATGGGCTGTAATTGCAATAATCTCTCAACATTATAAGTGCAGGAACAAGAGAAAAAGCTCTACTTCTTCATGAATACTTAGCCTTGAATTTCATCAGCAGGGGATGCATGCATTATTCAATCATACACCTACCACTATTATGAAGTTGCTCTTAATTATACTACAAGTGGAACCTCTCAGGTAATCAGAATTCAGGGCTAATGCATAGTTATTCCCCCATCAATTTAGAATAGAAACAATTAATCCAATTTAGAACTTCAAGTTTTTAGTGATTATTAATTGCAACAAGTGCTCTTTTTTTTTGCTTGGGGGTGGACTTTTTTTTAAGTATTGTCTCTTTTTTTTTTTTTAGGTCAGTAATGTATGAAGTAACAATCACCAAAAAAAATAATGAGAATATTAACATTCAGGAATCATGATGGAGAATGAAAATTAGTGTGCTGGAACTAAGGACTACAGGATTTCCCTTACCAGTTCTCCCACTCACCAGCTCTGCAGACCCTTTTGCTTACTGTAAGCCTCTACTTGCCTTCTGCTGCTTCCTAAGGAATTTAGATCACAACATTCACAATGAACTGACATGAATGACCCAGGCATAGATTTTCTACACAAGCCTACAATTTATATTACATTTTTGTTGGGTTTTTTTTGTTTCCTAAAGTCCTACTAAACATGAAAGATCAAGTGACATGCTTATGAAATTCCTTGAAAGGAAAAACCAAATGCTGTTCCCAAGCCACAAACCAATACTCATTTCCCCAGAAAAAGAAAGAGATATTACAGTACATATAGAATTTAAGAAGAAAAAACCTCCAGGACTAGGAAAGCCATTCAAACTCTGAAAGCAAGGACTACTCAGAAAAAGATATCTATTTTCCTTCCTAAGTTATGAATATATCTGATCTATATAATAATTATAACTTAAGTTTCAGTGGCATCTCTGGATTAATTGTTGTGCTTTGCATTAATATAACATTTTTCAGGTATTTAGAGATGAGAATTAAATCTACAAATGCTGTACTGTCATGTTCATTGTATATCTATTGGGGGGTGCATCTATCAGTTCCTTAATTTCCTGGACTCTGCACGTTAATCTCCAAGCAACCTTCTTACAAACTCTGAAAAAAAAGAAAAAAAAGGCCCATCTGCACCCCACAAACCGAACAACTTTTCTCTCGATCAACCAGAAGGAATAGGTGGAGAGAAAGGGAAGAGAGAAATCACAATTGTTCAGAGGAATCTCAGCTTTCTATATTTTTAGAAGATTCTAGCTGTCATAACTGTGAAGAAAACCCAAGCTGAGCATAACTAAAGCAGCAGTGCGGGCTTGGAATAGCAGAAGAGCCTGAAACAATTGCTTAAAGAAATATAAACTGCTTCACTCCTCACAGCAAAGATGCTAACTCAGATGCTTAAATGCTAGCATGGTTAACTGTTTCACAGCTCATCAAAGCGTAGCAGGAAGCATATGAATCTCACCACAGTTTATGGTAAATGCCTTTCCTTTTCGGGTCGTCCCTCAACAATGCGCAGAAGACCTTGCAAAGGAGCAGGCTGTTTGCTTTCTAGTGCGTATTCCACCTGGTAAAGCAGGCTCACCTACGCACTGGAGTTTTGCCATGGGCTGGTGGTAGGTTGGTGGCAATCTATCTGAGCCATTTCCAGAACTAGAAGCAGCTCAGATATATTGTCAGAGCGGTTCATCCAGCAGACCTCATCACAGCAAAGCAATTCTGGGCCCACAGCTGCCCTTCGGTTCTTCCGGCACCAAATGGATAGTTGTGTTGCCAGTGTCAACATGCAGCCCATGGTAGGTCAATACACCCTACAGCTCTTGACAAGGTCAGCCTGCTTTCCGTTACACATGGAAGGGATTCACCCGCTCGCATAAAAATATAGTAGCTTCCAGAGCAAATTCACTGCTAAAGAAGGACTGCCTTTCAATCACATTGTTAAATTAATTTGTATGTTATAAAGTTACATTCATTTATTCCTTCACTTATGGGGCGCCCTCTTAAATATCCCCAACACAAATATATAGGCCTGCCTAATGCAGTGAAAGAAAAGACTACGCCTTTTCTTGGAAAGGAACAAGAGAGCTAGCAGTATGTTTCTTTGCATTAGCTGTTATTATGATGTGATATTACACTGGCAAGAGCTTCAAGAAAAGTTAAGTTACAACACAGAGGAAGCAGCAGCTAAAAAATTAATACTTGTGATGGGTTGCCTAAAGGCAGGATAGAGCTGAGCTAGTACTGGTGGGACCAAAATGTATATAAATACTGCAGAGATACTGTGCTTTTAATTTTGAAAAGTTAAAACTTGAAGGAAAATGCAATTTTTATCACTTCTTTTTTTCTTTTGCAGCTCAGTTTGCTGCTGTATCAGTGGATCTTTAAATCAAGTTTGCTTCTCTGAACAGTTATTTAAATATCGCCTTTCTCTGAAAGAAGAAAAAAGTGTTAAGAATTTTTAATTACATTTCCTTACAACATCATTAGATGCATAACCAAAAATGTGTCATGGGGCCCAGGGCAGCCCCAGAACGAGTGCTATGCGGTGCGGCCTCTCTAGAGGGTGCTAGCCCTGAGCAGTGCGTTCCTGCACTCTATAACCCATGTTTATAAACCAGGGTTTGCTCTCTGGGATAATACTTAATAAAAAATTCTAACATAGTCTTTGTACATGTAAGCAGAGAAAAAGGAAGAAAATGTTTTTTTTTTTCTTCCCATGTACTGCATTAGCAAGACATTATCCAACATCCTGCGTCCTGGTCTGGCAATCACATGTGAAAGTTGCACTGCAAATTAGAGCAGGCCACAAACAATTATACGAGGGCCAGAAAAAATATTGAAACATAAAGGAATAATAGATTCAATAAAAATATCTAATCATAAAGGAATTAAAGCTTAAATATGCTAATCCAAAAGAAGTGAAGAGCCAAGGGGTGATTCAAAAGCAGTGCTGTTCCACAAGGGTAACCAACACAAGCTATGAAAAGGCTCTTTACCCTAGCAGAAACAGACAAAATATGAATCCACGAAGTAGGAAAAAAAGAAAAAGAGAAAGACAAATTGGAAATACAATAAAATACACATTTTTAGTATCTTAACACCTTGAACAAACTGCTAAGGGAAGTTTTGAATTCCCCATCATTCAGGGCCTTCAGAGCAAGGCTATATGCCTTTCTGGAAGCTATGCCCTAGGCAAATACAAGTTCTGGGCTTCGTGCAGAAGTAACTCAATGAAATGTACTAGTCTGTTCTATGAAGGAAGTTAGATTAGATGCTTTAATGGTCCCATCTTGTTTCAAGTTCCCTGCATTTAGCTGCTCATGACTAAGGCCTTGTTAAGAGCCAACATTGTGCTAAATTGCATCTTCTTTTTTATTTTTTTTTACCTTTGCATATCTTCATGTGGGTATATGTTCTATAGGAATTTGTCTTCCATATTCATCTGAGTCACATAAGCCGCAGAGCCTTTTCAGTGTAACATACAGAGGAATAAAATGAGCAGCATCTTCATCCAGCTCTTCAGGCCCTGGGATCTTTCTGGGGCGTGCATTCAGTTAGACAGAGAGTTGTTAAATTTAAGGCAAAATTATAAGGTATCCTCATGGCAGAGATGCATCAGATGCAATACAGTTTTATTCCATCTGATGCCATGAGTTGAAAATGAAGAGCTCTGAGATGGCAAATCTGGTTTTAGGACAAGTCCTGTAAAGGCAGCACAGTTCACAGAATAACAGAATGGTTGAGGTTGGAAGGAACCTCTAGAGATCATCTAGTCCAGTCCCCCTGCTCCAGCAGGGACACCTAGAGCACGTTGCCCAGCACCATGTGGAGATGGCCTTTGAGTATCTCCAGGAAAGGATACATTGCTCCAGGGACCATTCACCCTCACCCTTTCACAGGAAAGAAGAAGTTTTTCCTCATGTTCAGACAGAACTTCCCACATTAAGTTTGTGGCTCTTGTCCTATCGCTGCCCTCCAAGGGTTTGGCCCCATCCTTTTGACACTCTTCCTTCAAATACTTAACACACACTTATAATATCTCCTCCTAGTCCTCTCTTCTCCAGGCTGAAGAGTTTTGTCACCCCTTCATCGTGGTTGCAGTCATCGGGTCATGAAGCCAGTCCTTTGGGTCAAAGGCTCGCTCAAAAGACTGAAATTGTAAAATCAACCTGCCAGACTTCAGGCTGTCTTAGGTGTCATTAATCCATACTGCTCTATCTTTGGACTTCGTTCAACTGTTCTCGATCTCTCAAGCAGGCTTCTCTGACCCCCTGTCTTCTCTTCAGGTTCCTGGTTTTCTCCAGGCCTGATTACCATTTTCACAACCATGCTCAAGTTCATATCCTTTCACATTCATTTGGAAAAATTGGGTTTTCTTTACCTGCTGTCAGAGCTGCTTTGATGCAAGCTACCTAACAGCTCAACCGACATTTTTCACCGTGTCCCGTTGAACCAATGTACATCTTACCACTTCAGTACCACGGCTCAGCCAAATGACCTCGTGGCTCTGCCAGTCAGACAGATAGGAATAGTTTAGGGACAAACCTGGCCCAGAGCCATGAACTGAAGAGAAATTTGACACAAAAGCAAACTTGGCATGATAGATTTGCAATCTGGTCTTTGGAGATATTTTTAGGGGATCCGTAGTTAAAGCTAGATTCAATGTTTTTTGCCTCGTCTGAAGGATAGAGCTGTGACAGCAGGACCCCAAGCATGACAGAAGGTGGTTGTCAAGAAGGGGAGATAACCTAGAAAAAGTACTCTAAATACTTCATTTGCTGTCCGTATTATTATAATGGTATGTGCATTCCCAAAGAAACACTGAAGGTAATTTGGGAAACAATTTTAAAGAGACTATTGCAATTGCAGGATATAGGGCTGGAGGGGATCTCTGTTTTGCTTCACCCACAGTTTGTGAGAAAGTGGAGAACAGTGGCCATTTGCAAGACCTCTTTATAGAAAAAAAAAAAAAGGATAATTCAGCACATCCTTTTCAGGACTTAATCCTTGTTACTCTTTATGAACGTAGCGCTAGGATGCATGTCAGACTCTGATCTCGAGTGTGAAGCAACTCAAAACTAAAAATTGAAACATTGTATACAAGTTTTGAGAAAAAAAAATCTGTGTAACATATTTGTAGACTTTGATTTTAAGTTCCTACATGCATTTCAAGTGTATTATGGATCTATATACCAGTTGCTTAATCTACCCCATCCTCCCCTTTCTTGAATCTGGGAGCATCATAAAAATCCAAGATCAAGTATCAATGGCTGGAGAAAGGAGACCTTGTACAATGCACAAGGATGTGGTTTCATAATACAAGGTGTTCCACAGCCGAAAAAACACCAGTTTCCTGAAGCAGTTCACAGGGCAAACCCGCAAACAGTTCTGTCAGCACAGCCAGGGCACGAGGAGAGCCGCACGCCACAGTCTAGGGAGGCAAAAAATACAGTGTGCACGATGGAGGAATGGCTTAGGCTGAATTCTTAGTAATGTGAAACTCTCATGTGACTTGCAAGGTACGGCAAAAGTTAAGGCACTAGTGTAATATAAGTGAGAAATAAATTTGAAGAAATGGTATGAGAGCAGAGAGAAAGATTCATCTTAATATAATTGTATTTTCTAATCCAGCTTCAAGAAAATAGTTCAGAGCATGGAAGCACAGACCTGAGAACTGTGAATCATTACTATTGTAATTATAATTGTAATTGGTATAAATTTTACTACTGTGTTCCTATTTGAAAACAACTACGGAATGTTAGGAAAAAGACAGATAACAGAAAACAGGAAAAAAACTACCTTTAGTAAAGGAAAGAAGAAAATGTAGCACCAGGTCTCCTAGGCCAAGCCAGACTGATAATGAGGAGAATTTAATTCTGTTGCAGCTTCTCATATCAGTTGAGGTACTGAAACAGCTAACGAGGAGCTTGGGTTTAAGCATAATCTAGAACTGTCTTACACAGTTTTCTCTTATTCTTCCCAATTTAATAATTAAGCAATTAATCCTGTTAACACATTGCTTGTTGCCTTAATTTCAAGCATGTCTAGCTCTTAAAAAGTATTTCAGCAAATCTGACAGGCAGAAAACACACGCTTTTTCAAAAATAAACAAATTCCTCCTAAAGCAATGGCATAAAATAAACAGGGTAGCTGTAACCCAAAATACAAAAGGGAATCTCAGGAACTGGGATGTGTTTCCCAAGGGTGATGGTGCATCAAGCACCAGGTCACGGGAAAAGTCCCACTTGGCTGGTGTTACTCAGATCACCATGGCGAAAGGCCAGGCAGAGAAAAGGAAACAAAATAGGTACCAAAAAAAAAAAAAAAATCACAAAAACTGAAAACTCATTCTTTTTTTCCAATTTGCAGCATGCATTCTACAAGCAAGGATGATTATGTTTCTCTCAAATCTGTTAATTAGTTTTGAGTTGTAATTAAGTTTAAATTACTGTTTAAAAACATTAATACTTTTAAAAGAACATGATTTTTCAGGAAAATTAGCTGCTGATTTCTAAAAACTGCCCATTTATTTACTGCTGAACTCTAGTGGCATCAAAGGGAAAAGCTATTCCTTTCATTCTATATTCATTTTAAGGCATAGACAATCTTCATTAGAGCTTGTTTCTGCAGTCTGGAACATTATTTGTTGTCAATGAATGTCCCAAAATCTGAATGTAATTTTCACGGCTTTATTTTGTGTAAGAAATTTTATCTTGTATAAACTCTACTGCGATCACCATTGCATACAAACAACATAAACATTTCTTAAATACAGCACAGACAAAACTATTTTAGATAGCAATGAGCATTTCATTAAAAAGAAAAAAGAAAGGAGTGTCTTGCTGAGTCAGATGCTCAATCAAGCTTTGCACTGCTTACCCAAAGCAGCTGGAGCAAATCAATGAATATGACATATTCCAAAAAGTGAAATAATAGTTTGTGCTTTCGGTGCTTGAACCCAAACCAGTGGGAGAACAGACCCCCAGGACAGAGCTTTCCTGCATGATGGGGTCCTTCTAGTTTAACAGCCAGGCCACCACAATAGGATTAATCTAACTAATTGGGGTTAGATTGGGGTTGGAAATAGCAGCAAACTCTCCCCTGTTGCTCTGAATGCTGTGGTATGTCCCAAAGCAGCCACACAATATCCTGGGCTCTGCTGGGACTGCAGTGGGCTCCCCCACTCTGAGCAGGCAGACGCCAGGCTTGCCTTTGGAACGGCGGCTTTCCTTGATGGAGTGGTGTGATTTCCCTTCATCCTGGCACTCAGGAAGCACGCTGGGCAAGTAGAAGCCCGTGGGAATGATTCACCACTGTTTGTATGAGATTTTTCTTTTCTTTTCTTTTTTTTTTTGGTGCTACCAGCTGCTTCACATTCTAGCACTTGCTACCAAAAAAAAAAGTTGCATCCTGATAGGATTTGTTCAGTACATAGAAATTTCAGAATTGGAGCTATGACCAAGTTTATTTTTCCAGTTTGTAGCTTTTGTTTAAAAAAGCTCAGTAGCAGCTTTTGGGGCACAGCACCAGAGATCACGATACAGAGGCGATTTCGGGAACATCTTTTCTGTTTCTAATCCAGCTACAACAAACTACAATTTTTATATTTTTTCCCCCTTTCTGCTATTATCCATGAACAGAATAGACATTCGAGCTGAAAATTGCCAGAATATTCTTACTCATTCTCTTAAAAAGAAAAAAAAAAAAGGTTTTGAGCTTTTCTGGAATACTAGCATTACAACTAGAATTAGCTAGTTGTTCTATATTCTGATCATACTAATTTTTCTGAGCAAAACGGCATGTTGGGATCAGGTCCAGGAATATCTTAGAGTTTAATCAGGAGTGAGAAACGCAGAATTCTCAGTGGGGCTGTACTTCCCATTGCTACTGAAATTGGAAATAGGAGTGGGGAAAATCCAGGAGTTCTATAAAATGGCTAAGTTGGTAAATACGGAGAAATGGAAAACATGCTTGTCAGCAAGCAGTGTGACTTGGGAAACCTGGTTTCCGATGGCTCTGTTTTTTGCAGGTGTGCTCCCTGATATCTAACAACACTTCATGGCATGACCTTTCTCCCAGGCATTTTAACAGAGTCTCCCTTATCAGCCCACCTTCTGTTATAATAAAAGTTGCCAAAAAATAATCTCTTTGGGACCATTGCAAAATGTGATTGAAATTGCCCCAAAAGTCAAAAAGCCCCAGGGAAGGGAAGGGGAGTGACAGAGGGATGCACAGAGAATATTATCACAGACGCCTTGTTTCCGAGCTAAAAAGTGATAACTTGCTAATTTAAATCTATCAGTGAACATACCCAGATGCACCAAAAAGGGCCAAAATTAACATTCTGCTTATTAAGGTTACTTGCTTATTTAGGAAACACCTTAACCATTTAACTTGTTCTTTCAGTGGATGGGGAAATGCAAGGCAATCAGACTGGAAATCACAGGCATCTCTTCCCAGATTTAAAATATGCAGAAGCATGAAAGAGTGTAAAAATGTAAATTAAATGAATCAGCTCCTAGAATAGAATAAATGAAATATCATAGAGAAATGACAGGGTTTGTGGGGAAACAGCACTTGAGGAGTATGCTTACACATATGCTTATAAACGTATATATACTTCTGCTTACAAACAGCGCCAGGAATGTGCTGGAACTCAATCATTTACACTGTGAATGTGTAAGGAGAGTCCCTGACATGCCTTGTCCCAGGTCACGTAGCTTCCCTCAGCCACAGATCAGAAATTAGTGCAGAACAGAGGCCAGTCCTCTGGGTTGTGATAAATGGGGCTGAGTCTAGTGGGAGGTCTGTGCCCCAGGGATCAGGACTGGGCTCAGTGCTGTTTAACTTGTTCATTGATGACTTAGATGAGGACTCTGATGCACCCCCAGCAAGTTTGTGGACGATACCAAACTGAGTAGAGTGGCCAACACTCCTGAGGGCTGTGCTGCCATTCAGAGGGACCAAAACAGGTTGGAGAGCTGGACAGAGAGGAAACTCATGAGGTTCAACAAGGACAAGTGCAAGGTCCTGCACCTGGGGAGAAATAACTCCAGGCACCAGGAAAGATTAGGGGTTGATCTGCTGGAAGTGGCTTTGCAGAGAGGGGGCTTGGGAGTTCCTGGTTGACAACAGGTTAACCATGAGGCAGCAATGTGCCCTCATGACCAAGAAGGCCAATGGGATCCTGGCTGCATCAGGAGGAGCGTTGCCAGCAGGTCGAGGGAGGGGATCCTGCCCCTCTGCTCTGCTCTGGTGAGGCCGCACCTGGAGTATTGGGGGTAGTTCTGGGCTTCTAGAAAGGGTCCAGCATAGAGTGAGAAAGATGATTAAGGGACTAGAGCATCTGTCTTATGAGGAAAGACTAAGTGAGCTGGGCCTGTTTAGCCTAGAGAAGAAAAGACTGAGACGGGATCTTATCAACATGAACAAATACCTGACACTATGGGGCCAAATTCTTCTTGGTGGTGACCAGTGATAGGACAAATAGTAATGGGTACAAGTTGAAACACAGGAAGTTCCATCTCCATGTGAGGAAGAACTTCTTTCCTTATAGAGCCCTGGAAAAGGCTGCCCAGAAAAGTGGTGGAATCTTCTTCTCTGAAGATCTTTAAAACCCACCTGGATGCCACCCTGTGCCACGTGCTCTGGGTGTCCCTGATGGAGCAGGGGGTTGGACCAGATGATCTCTAGAGGTCCCTTTCAACCTCAACCAACCTGTGATTCTGTGATTTGTAGAGAGGTTGGGAGTCATGGAAAAGTAACGTAAATGAGTTTAACAACATGGAAACAGCCCAGTTGACCTGAGTGATAAAGGATGGTCCTAAATGTGTCTGTTAATCTTTGTTAATCTTTGTGAAATATCTCCTCATAGGCCCCTATCTCTTTCTCCTAATACAACCAGGAAAAGACTTGTAAGAGAAGTTCAGCAACATGAGGCAGGACCTGAGGAGGGAGAAAATGGGGAAAAGGTATCCACATACAGCTCCATATACTCTTGCTCCATCAGTCTTTACAAGTATAATACAAGGTAAAGATCCAAAGTCCTCCTCAGTAGCATACCTGAGTACAGCAGGGTTACCCTGCAGCTTGTAGGCCGTCCCAGTTTGGTGCACAGGCACTTAAGGTGTCTCACAGCCCCAGGTCCATTATAGTACTTGCAATGTGCGATATTGTGTTCAGGATAAACTATAAGGCTGCCTTGAATATCATTCTCACCATTGGACAATATCACCATGGTCTTTTCTTCAAAGAGGACTCAAAGTGTTATATTGAGGTTGTTTCTTTGTTTATTTTTGTTTTGTTATAAATAAGGATTCAGACATATTTGAGATGAGACAACAAATATCTCCTATCTCTATTGTGAGGTTGCCCCTCTAGTCTCTCCCCACTTCCAGCACCTCAGCTGTGGTCAATTCTCAGACTTCAGCTGCCTCTCTCCAGCAAAGACATCTTGCCAACCACAGCAAACAGCTGCTGCCAGGTCATGGACCCACTTTTGTCACTCCCTATGCAGATGAGATGATGTTCACTTCTGAAATGCACATTTATCATCGCTAGGAGACTGCCTTTGATCACCTACCAAGCCAAGTTCCCTTTATGGATGTTAAATCTCTCTTTGATTTAACAAGCCCTTGTCTCTGCTCTGAGCTCAGCTACATCATGGGTGGAAGTCAGTTCAAGGGTAAGCTGTCTAAATTTTGATGAATATATGTAGGTGTGGGTGATGCCCCCTTCTACAGGCTCCACCCCACTAACAGGCCTATCCAAGTACTGACTATATCTTGTTTCCTCTCCTATAGAATTATTTTTTGATTGAAGCTGTCTCCAACCTTCCTGCATCCATTTCTCCCTTCTATTTCTTTTCCACCATGACATCTCATTTTCTCTCTTCTGCCATTCTGAACTATACTCCTGATGGCATCTTGGTTGTTTGCTGCAGTGTAGTCTGTAACTCTTCCCCATAGGTTTGCCACCTCAGTCATACCCCTCTATACCCTCCCACCACCTATCCTGATGCTATCTAAAGGGCTCCCAGAACAAAGAAACAACAAAAGGCTCTTGTGAACTCTCCTATGACTTTGTTCTCTCCAAAACTAGGCTTTAATAGGTATCCTGAGTCCCTTTGAACCTGGAGTGCTCTTCCCTTCCAGTGCAGGGCAACCTTGTATTTGATATCCATCTCATCTCATCTGACACTTCATCTCATTCATTTTCCCATCTTTTCATCAAAAGAGACTCCAAACAGACATTTCTTTCTCTCACACTCTACATTCAACACATAAGGGGTGCCATTTAAGAGACATATACATAGTACCTACCTTTCCTACCTAGAAAAGGGGTTCAGGTAAATTGGATCAGTGTGTCAATGGTCACATGAAATGCCACCTGCATAAGGCTAAGACACGCTGCGAGCTAAATCTGCAGCTCACTTCCACTATCTTTTGCAATCTGCCGTCAGTAGAAACCTTTCTTTTCACCTGTTACAGTTCAGGAGACGAGGAGCTTTTTTGCTACAAGCCAAAATGTGCTCAGTCTATTCAGTACTGTCTCCTGTACCAGCAGGAAAAAGTTTGCTTTATCCTCTTTCATTGTTAATCCACAATCTCCATATGCAAGGCTTTCTCATCAGACATTATTCTACCTTCCTCTTCCCCAAATCCTTCTCACACCAACATTTATTTCAGCCTTTGTCCTGGACAGTGGGGAGCTTCACAAACGTTAAATCATCTGGTTATTATATTGTACTATAGGTAAGATCTACAGGAACGTGTAAGACAGGCATTGACAAAAAACACTGGCACATGCTTTTTTTTTTTTAATTAAATGATGAAACCATTAAGCACAGAAAGAAAGGATTCCCTGCACTGCTTTTATGCAAGGAAAAAAAAGGAAGCTAGCACAATAATGCTCTATAAGATCTGCGAGTGCTCCTTGGTGAAGCTCTAATAACTCTGCAAAAATTCATGTTTTATATCTGATTAATTCTGATGGCTAAGGTATGTTATAATGATGGCATGCATTTAAGAAAGACAGGGAAATTAATGGTGTGGTTACAACCCCTCCACCTTTTTAGGAACAAAAAGGTAAAGACAAGGACTCCAGTGTTTGAACATGAGCTCAGGCACGGGAAGCCCTCCACAATCCACTTAAACTCCATGCTCAGTTTCCCCAACGGTAATATAAAGAATATTTACCCTTGGGAGATTATGGAGATTAATTGGTTAATACTTTTTGCTAATTCTTGTCTTTTTAAGATAGAAATTTTTGCATGAGTGCTGAATATCTTTAATTTACCAAAGCAATCAGAGAAAAAAATCCAGTTCCTTTCATAACAGATTACTACATCTAAGTTATATGCTAAAAAGACAAACAAATAAAAAAGACACAAAACAAAACTGTTCTTTCTTCTGAGTCTTAAAATATTATGTAGTCTCTATGCAAGGATTGTCTGCATCCTTTCCCTTCTTCTTCTTTTTTGTTTTTTAACTGTAGCTGTGTAGCTACACCTCTTTCAGACAGCTCTTTCCCTTGATAGGACCAAGGACTTCACACCTTCTGTAGTTCTCTATCAGTTTGTCCATAGTGCTGTGAAAGGAAATGGCAATCAGTTACCACTTTTAGTTTTAATGGTGCCTTTTCTTCATTCTAGAGGAACAATTACTTGTGATCTGCAGAAATACAGTGAAAATAAAAAGAAAAAAAAAAAACACAGGAAATTATTTCATAAGGTAAAGAATCACTTCAAAACTCAATGCAAAATAGTCTCTGGAGTTATTCAGAAAACTGAGTCAGAAGTCTGACTTCTGAAATCAAAAAGCACGGAAGACGACCCTTGCAGAGGAATCCCTCAGAACTGCAGCAATGGGGTTTGCTGAGTCAAGAGGCTGTTTCATCAAAGAGCCGGTTCCCAGCTCTCGTGGAGCACAGCAGCCACGGTGCAGTTGTGTTTTCCTCTTTCAGAAGTCAGTGTACAACTGAAATCCTAACTGTCTGGACCTACTGACCTCCAAGAACTATAAAAATGCCTGTGGTGGTCTCATCTCTTCTGGGAAGAGGAAAATCTGATTTTTTGAATTTCTCATGCAGTTTCCACTTGATGTGGAGGCACTCTTCCTCTTCAATATGACTCTGCTCTATTAATAATGCTGGGCTGTTAAACAGCTGCTGCATTTTACTCCAGAGGTGGCTCCATGTGTGTGGTGAACAGGGAGATCTCCATCTACAGCTCATAAAGAATTTTATATAAATGTCCATTACCCATGTAATGGCAACAGCCAACAGTTTTATTAGGCAGTATAAAATGATATTAGGGATATAAACTGTAATGCCTCAGGGCAGAAGCCAATCAATGACTGACTGAAGTTATTGAGAAGAAACTTTCTGTCAGCAAGTTATTCCCTAATCATCTATTACAGAATTTCTTGTCCCTCCCTGCAAAACATCACGTAGTGGACAGAGTTGGACCCAGGCTGCTGACCTGGATGGGTATCTGGTTGGGTCCAGCCTAGCAATGTGCTTGTTCTTGCTGCAATGCATAAATAAATGTAGTACTTCACTTTATCAGATGATTGATCTCCAGTGAAGACCAGTCCAGGATTTTTTCCGTGAAATTCATGACTGACAAAATAACTACATAGATTTTTTTTTTCAGAGTTTTATTTGGAGGATTTCCTTGCTGTGTTCAAGCCAGCAAATAGGAAAGGACTAAGCCAGGCTGTTTGCTTCAGGATTACGATGTTCAGGTGGTGAAGAGAACTCTAACAGTATGATGACTGCTGCTATCAAAAGGGTCACACTCTCAGCTTTTGCCCTGAGCACCTGGGAAGTTCTGGTGGGCCTTCTCCATCTCACAAGTCTGCATTATCTTCTCCAGGACACATAAACATCCCTTCAAAGAGCTCTCAGCTTTCCTGACCACCAGCTGGGTTCTCTTCTTGTATGACATGTCTGAAGTGCCTCAGCCACTGCGCTCATGTTTATTTTATTTTGTTTTACTACTTTAATATGTCTCCCACATAAGCGTCATTCCCCAGGTGGCTCCTAAGCTGTGCTCCTCAAGCTTTTTTCATCCTCATGCTCTCAAGCTCCCTCCTAAACATGTCTCAAATCTCATCTCCTCCATCCCTGCGCTTGCTCTCCTGTTGTCTAAGCCTGCCCTTGGGTGATTCCTTCGGCCACCTCTTGCTAGTGCAGTTACTCCCAGCAGCTTCACTGACACACATGAAATGAGAACAGTCTGACAATCTTATCTTATGCATGTCACACACTCTAACGGCTCCAGGTGTCCTATGGAAGATACAGAGCTACAGCAGAGTGTAACAAATACCTTTACGAGGCTGGAAATCTTGCTACTAAGAATGGGATTGCTTTTCATATTAAAACATACTCCTTAATTGATATTAGTGGGGTGTTTCGTAAAGTAGCCTCCTAAATATAACAGAGAGTTGGCTGTTGCTCTGAGGGGATGTCTTTCTTGTGGGATGTTGCCTCTTCCATCCCATGTAAATATCCCTAACGTTGTCACACGCTGCCTTCTCTTTGAAAAGGTATTGGTGAGGGAAGAGAGTGGGATTTCTCTTGGTAGAACGGCAGCTCTTTGATTTGTTTGCTGTTTAGCTGGATGACTAGGTGAGGAATATTTAGTCTGGAGGAAAGTGAAGAGCTGTTTTTTTGTATGGCAGGTCATTTTGTAACATTTTTTTAATGTAGATTTGGATGGGTCCTCTGTAATATGAAGTTGTTTTAAGCAGAGTTTAAGAGACAAAAGTTGATCCCACTGGAGACAACACACTTTCGCCACCAAGCTTGTTGGGTTAGAGCTGAAAGGAAAATTACTTCAGTCAAGGGGCAGGTTTTCATTAGGTGTGGATCACAAATGGCAACCGACTGAGGAGCTCCGCAGTTCAGATTTCAGTGCAATGTTCGCTACAAGCTTTCTGTGTTTGCAGCTCAGTTTGCTAAGGAAATGAGTCTTACTCAGTCTGACTGTGTATGACTATGTGTCAGTCAGTCTGCTCCAAAAACTTTTGAATCCCTATTTAGAAGGATGAGGATTTCAAAGATATTAAATTTATATAAGACTTACAAAAATAGGTTGCAAGAAAGAGTGAAAAGATTGAAACAGATGTTTTTAGATACCAATGAATTCACTCCAACAAAAGATGCCATCACTCCTCTAAAAATGGAAAAGTTCTCAGTTTGAATCTCAATAAAAATTAGAGAATCCATTTCTGCCTTTGTGGCCCCAGGTTAAGAACTGGAACACTGACTTGGGTGCCAGGGCGCAAGGATATGACAGGGGTTCCTCATGCTCAGCTGGAATTGAGGAGCCAACAATTAACCAAGTCCCTTTTTTCTAGTTATTGCAAGTTGCCCACCTAAAACTTGCAGCATCAGTGATTAAGACATTTAATATATTTTCTACCCTTGCTTTGCTTTGGATCTTCCTTTAGGTCCTAGGCAGAAACCATCCTCCTCGGGATGTAATTGGTAGCAGTAGCAATCTTTGCTGTTCTTTCCAGAAATATGGTAAAAGAGTTTTCCCAGAGAAGCAGCAGGGATCACTGTTAGAGAATGATTTGTGCAGAAGCAGTGGGCAGAGGATGGCATGCAAAACCAACAGCATCAGTTTTAGTTGCACCTGCAGCCTGTCCTTAGCATGGCCATCTAAAAGGGAGAATAACTACACAATCAAATGGGACCCAGATCTGTTTCAAACATCACTCGTTACTGAGAGGACAGGTTTCTAATCTCCAAACTCTGCTAACAACAAAAAATGGAGCTGTGGTACAAGATGAGCTAGAGTGACTTGGCATGACAGCTGAAAGTCATCCCACCTAATGTGAACTGACAGCTATGGCATGAGATCACAGACATACTGGCATTTGTAAATATAATTTCTTCATAATATGTTTTTTTTTTTTAATAATAACAATAACAAAAAATGCCATGAAAGTAAGCAACTGTAGAAAAAAGCTGTGAACCCAAATAAACATAACCATTACCTTCTGCTGCACCGTTTTGTGCAGCCAAGCAGTGCCTTTGCTCAGTAAAAGCTCAGGGTTTGCTAAGAGAGTGTTATATTTTCCCTGTATTTTCAGTAGCTTATAGCACAGATGGTAGAATTTTGCTCTGGTTAGAAGCTTGATTTATAAAGTCTCTAGTCCTAAAACAGGAAATGAGTATTTCATCCCCACAATTTAACAGGAATTTTTTTTGGCTTTTATGCTACACAAAATCTGGTTTTGTTTCCTAGAAAGGGTCCAGTCCAGTTGCCTTCAAAATCTGCAGAGATTCCTCCTGACTCCAGCAGGGCTTGGATTATGCCCTAAGGCAGGACTATAGAAGCAGACAACACCTAATGAAATCATGTGGTGCAAAGGACCAGGGAATCTCACGCTAAATCCTCAACGGCAAACAGCTATGCCTGAGCTTAAACGTGCATTAAAATTGAAGTCAAAAAAGTTACTCGTGTCTATCAAGTTAAGTTCATGTTTAAATGTTTGCTGGAGTTAGTTCGTGGCACCATGAGCAGAAAAAGTTACACAAAAATATTGTGGGTAAGATTAGTCCTTTATGCTATATGGTATCCTGAATCCTTAGGGATTCCTACTGTCTCTTTGCAGGACCATCTACAGGTTTTATATAAATTTGTTCTCATTTTATTCTTGTGTGTGTACGAAATAACACGACATACTTCCTTTTTCACAACATCTTTCCATCGACTTCACATGTTTTTAAGGAGAAGTCTCAAAACTGTTTATCGCACTCTGATGCCAAAAGTACAGGTCCTTGGTTGAAACCAGATCTCTAGAATACAAATCACTATACTGATACATAAGAATAGGTATTTTTACCTAAAAAGAGGGCACAGACCAAAAGTGCTTCTGCTTTATATCACAGACAGAAAAACTGAGGCACAGAGATTACTGTGATTTCGTTAAAGCCTCACAAGACATGGTTAGCAATACAGCCATAATTTAACCAGTAATTTAACATAAAGATTTTATTTTCTTGTCTTACTAACCCCATTTTTTCTCCTATTTATTTTTTCAAAATGGTGAAGCCTGAGGAGGACAAGGATGAGGTCAAGGGCAATCTGGGAGCTCAGTGGCAGAGTTGTGAGGAGAATGGGAAACTTCTGGCTCTGCACACCCAGAAAATACTTCCTTCCTCTCTCAGATCTGTTTCAATGGAAGAAAAAAAAAATGGACAGAGGAAAAAAAGAGAAAAAAACATCAAACCTCACTCTTGATTTTCTCTGCACAGGATTCGGAATGTTTGATCGAGCTATCCAATACGGGTTATTGCACTGATGGAGGATGAGCACTCCAGAATCACCTCCTGCTCTTCGCCTTCGACTCCTTTTTGACACCGCAGCCCTCGGCGAGGGGCAGGCTTCCTCTCCGCCAGCAGATCCGCTCTGCTCCGCATGGAGCCAGCGCAATGCACGGCCCAGCGCGAGTGAGCCGGGCCTCCAGCGGGGAGGAGCTAACGAGAGCAAAAGGAAAAGCGAGGCTAAATAATCAAAGTTAAATAATCAAAGCTGACCCCGTCCTTCACAAATATCCCTGCGCCCTTGAAACGACAGGAACTGCAGACACGGCGGCTCAGAGGTTTCCCTTTTATGCTGCCTGACCTCGCTCCTTCAAGTTTAAGTCAAACTTCTGGCATTTGGCTGCCAGAAATGCTAAAAGTTTCGCGCTGCAAGGCGCAGTCTAGCATTATACAAGAGAAATGTTTCAACGTGAACTGTCAAAATGGATTTTTTGATGTGTGATCTCCTTGCAGTCGCTAAAAGAGATGAAGAGTCCCAGTAAAACCCAACTGCGCTTCTCTGCATCAACAGGACATTTCTCTTGTGAAGTGGCACTGTTTGCTAGAAATAAGCTCTAGGTGATACCTATCTCCCTCCCTCCTGTGGTAGCACCTACGACTGCAAAGCTGCCTGTTGAAGGTCACTGTGTTGAAAAGGGCGCCCTTGAATTACACTCCTGTAGGAATCACTTCTTAAGGAAATACTGGCCCTAAGAATAAGAAATAAAGAATGGCCTCAAAGCAAATTACTGGTGTTGTCACCATTAAGCTGTCTTTGCTGCCACATCATGTTTCCGGAGACGTGTATGAGCACTGTCACAATTTGTTAACTTTCTTAACCCTGTGTTGGTGTTAACTGCTGCCACGAGAAGTGAGAAGGGACATGAAGAGCTGTAAGAAAGTGCACTAAAGTCCCTGCCATGACCAGGACTCTGCCCCCCCTCTCGAAGGGTAGGCAAAGAGAAACCCACCTGCAGGATATGGGGCTGTGCTTCCTGACGGCGGATTTGTTCACACCAATCTGGGTTTCTCTCTCTGGGCTAAATAAAATATTCTGAGGAGATACTAGAGTGTCCTCATCTAAGGATGGGACTAAAAAACACGGATTTTGCTAAAAGTAGCTGGTTAATTTTAGGTCGCTGTTCAGTGAGGCGCTTAAGCAGGTTTCCAAGTCTAGTCATGAAGTATTTAAGCACATCCTTAGACGTCACTTTGCAGACTCGATGCCTAAAACTTTAAACATGTAAAGAGCAATCTGACAAAAAGGACTCTGGAATGGTGCAGCCCCCCACCAACCTCCCTTCTTCAAAGACAAAATCGCTGCCAAAATGAACATGCGCATTGCTAATACACAAAGCACCAATAAACTAATTTTTGCTATGTTTTCACATCAGATTTGCAGCAAATTCAGTAAATATTCTTGTGCTATGCCCATTGCCAGAAGGACTTTTGTGTCGATTTAGCCTTTCCACTGTCAGTGAGTGCAGAAAGGCAGTCGCAGCCTTTGCCTGGCCAGCGGCCGGTGGCCCCGCAAACTGAGAGCAATTCCCAGGCAATGAGAGCTCTGAGCATCATCCGCAGCACGTTGAGTTGTGTCAGACTGTGGATCAAGGAGCTAGTGAATGATGACTGATTACCTTCCAGAGTAACTCTTACCGCAGCCCTGGGGAGCAACTTGGATTAAAACAACACTTTCGATATGCAAATAGTTTGATGTTTTGAGAAATAGCAGTGCTGCTAACACTTGGCCCGGTGAAAGAAAACGTGTATTAATCTGCCCAGGCAGTTGATTCTAAAATAGTTTATAAATAGCCCTTTGCATTAATTCAAAGTGAAATGTCAGTTTTTCATAATTTATGATAGTATGCTGAGATTCAGCTTCAACAGCACACCACAGGTTGAGTTAACATCAGGTCTAAAAGCAGGCTTCCTGTCTTCTGAACCTCGAATCTTTTGGAAGACCTTTTCTTTTTGCTCGGATTTATTTTTATTAGCTGAATTATTTATGATCATTTCAATGTAAATTACTGAGCAAAGAGCAAGTAAAATACTGTGTTGCCACAGCGGTTCGCTCGCATCTTCATGAATCCGATCATCTTGGTTTGCTCCTCGGGAAGTGGGAACCTCAGAGCTGTTTCCTGATCTGCATCTGATGAGCACGGCAGTGGTATTAATCAGTCAAGTTTCTGAATTCCCGATAGTCATTCTAAGTTGTTTGCCTTTCATGAGGATGCAAAATAGAGGACAGATATGAGGTCTGAAGAGCTCTCATTCTCACCAGCCCTGGGTTGCTACCTGGTCAGCGCCCCTCAGCC
Source organism: Crypturellus tataupa (assembly GCA_034781795.1). Classification (NCBI taxonomy): domain Eukaryota; kingdom Metazoa; phylum Chordata; class Aves; order Tinamiformes; family Tinamidae; genus Crypturellus; species Crypturellus tataupa. The sequence continues at coordinate 716,998 of JAWLRI010000551.1, read as the reverse complement.
CTCCCGCTCCCGCTTGGCTTTCACGGCTGCGCGTTTCGTCCCAACCTGACAGATACGCGGTGCAAAATGGTGCCATAGGAGACAACCCGATTCCTTCTGCCCTAGTTATTCCGTAAGCACAACTTGGAAACTGCTCATCTCCTTGAGAAAAAAAAAGGAAGAAATAATAATAAAAAACCTATAATGAGATTGTTACAGATGAACAAAATGTTATATCCATGCAAAATGGTCCTGCTAATCAACTGACTTCACTCCCTGCTGGAGACAGCTCAAGAAGAACAACAAAAATCATTACTGTGCTGGTAGGATTGATTAATAAGGAAAAATGAATTAACAACTTCTACTAATACTTGTTAGCATTTATACATTAGAAGGGACTCTAAACGTATGTGTAGAGAGCTTTGACAACGGTGACTGAAGGGTGCAATGTGGTGGCACTGTTGTTTTCCAGTTGTGTGGGTTTTACATGGCGGGGGAAAAAAAAAAAAAAGACAAATCTAAGGGAATCCCAGAATGGTTGAGGTTGGAAGGGACCTCTAGAGATCATCTAGTCCAAACCCCTGCTCCAGCAGGGACACCCAGAGCACGGGGCACAGGGTGGCATCCAGGTGGGTTTGGAAGATCTCCAGAGAAGGAGACTCCACAGCCTCTCTGGGCAGCCTGTGCCAGGGCTCTGGCACCCTCACAGGAAAGACGCTCTTCCTCACATGGAGGTGGAAGAGAAGCCTCAATACCAGTTAGGAAAACCAGTAGTGGCAATAGGAGGAGAAGGCCGAGATAGTATGATTTGGGGGAGCATTTTGGAGAGGTAAAAGATGGGGTGGCAGAAGAAGGGAGCAAGCATGGGGCAGGGATGCTGACACAGGCAGCGAGCATCTGCTTGTGCCCAGATGTTGCCCATCCAGTGTCTTTGTCCAAATTTCTGGCTCAAGCACTTTCAAGTGATGTTTAAATTTAGCAATTGACTGCTCAATTATTAGCGTGGCTGAAAATTATAATGAAATAGAGCCCAATAGCTCCTCAATAAGGGTCAGTAGATGATTTTCCGCATAATCAGTGTTTTCTGTAGCTCGTGTGGAATTAACAGGCACTATTTTTAGACGGGTTTTCAGGAGTTGTGTTTGATTCTTGGCTCTGCCACAGACTTCCTGCATGACCTTGGGCAAAGCGGTTTCTCTCTCGGTACCATCTGTACGATCGCGCGTTTTCCTCCCATTCCAGATTTGTGTCGCCAGTGCAGGCCGGGACCTGGGTCTGTGTGACTGCTATGAGGTGGCCAGTTGGGGTTTGTTTGTTCCCCTGGTTTTTCTCAGCTTCACGTGAACAGCAGGATGAGCAACATGAGGGTTTGGGGGGCTCAGCGAGAGGCTCTCACAAGGGACCCTCTACTTGAGCTCTGGTTTGACTGATGTGGCCTGAGGTCAGGCAGGAGGTGCAGACGGAGCCAAAGAGCAGCAGACTAGAAAGCAAACAAAATTAGCAGCACTCTAAAGAGCAGGAGAGAAGACCATAGCTGACTACTTCAGTCACTGCTTTTATTTTTATTTTTTTTTTCACAGAAATGGGATGGAAATTTCTCATTTCGTCCTTTTGCCTCGAGCGCAGTGTTTGGGATGGATGCACTGAAGGAGAGGGAAGGCCTCTCATCACAACGTCCTGCCAGCACAGGTGGCCTGGCAACTTCGACATCAGTTGGAAGGCAAAGAAAATGGGTGTTAAATGTATTTCCTGAGTAACAGAACAGCGGGAGCACCTCGGAGCCAGGAGCGTCCTTTGCATCGCCCTCCCCTCAACAACAACAACAACAGCAATAATAATAACAACATATTAATAACAACATATTAATAATAAAAAGCCGTGGAGCCGCTCGCGGTGCCAGGGAGCGCCCGGAGCCG
>JAWLRI010000551.1:646113-715003 GCA_034781795.1 Crypturellus tataupa | reverse complement strand
CTCCAGCAGGTCGGTCCCCAGCCTGTCCTGGTGTCTGGGGTTATTTCTCCCCAGGTGCAGGACCGTGCACTTGGCCTGGTTGAATTTCATGAGGTTTTTGACCGCCCAGTTGTCCAGTCTGTCCAGGTCCCTCTGGGATGTTGCTCCGCGTTAGCTCCCGAATCCCGCTTTGCTCCGCGCGCATCCTCCGTGGTTGCCACCTTCCCTGCGGCTGCAGCTGAGGTTTGACAGCTAGTGGACAGACGGGTCCCCAGAGCTGCGAGACGGACACAAAGTCACTCTGTGCAGCAGCAGGGACGTCGTTGCCACCGAAACAGGTACCAGGAGTGGAAAAACCAGGCCAGGATGGGGACCTTGATGGGACACTGGGGACCCTGATGGGCCACCAGCCCTTCCAAAAGGTGCCGGTCCCACAGCTCCATCCTGGCAGCTACATCCCATGTGCAAAGGATAAATCAGAGCATTGATACCCCTCTGCCCTGGCCAAACCACCTTCCCCATTAATTGATATTGGTCATGCACAAAGCTGGGGCTTCCTAAACTCACCCGGGAGAAAAAAAAAACCATCATCCTCAAATAAATGAATCAATTTTGCTTTTAACAAACAGGAATAGGATATAAACCCAAGCATTTTAAGTGCCCTCCAAGATAACTGGATAAATGAAGCACTTTTCTTTAGGCCCAAGTGAGATTTATTCCAGAAGAGGCTGAGATACACATAGCGGCCTAGGGATTCAGGATGCCAAGTTTCCATTAAAATTTATGGGCTGGAAAAGACCAGAACTCCTACAGGAAGGCCAATTTTTGTACAGATTTTCTTTGCAATTTATAGGCTGAAGTGGCTTGGGGTAGAAGCTTGGAGAGGCCCTGGATGAGAAACTGGAGCTTTGAAAGGCCCGTTGGTGTCCCCAAAAGGGCAACGCGTCTCTCAATGGCCACAGAACGCGACAATTCCCGCTCTTCCTGGCATTCCCGTTAAACACACGAGGCCTGGACACCTTCCCGAGGATGCTGTGTAACGCAAAGGGCATCTCGTGGACACGCAGCCGCCTCCGGAGAGCGGGCAAAATATCCGCTGTTTAGCAACGGATTGCACCAAGAGCCGCCTGGAGTTGTGCAAAACCTGGAGAGCATCCAGGGAGGGCGGCTCGAGAGGCTCCTGGGGCCAGACGCATTCCTGGGAGCACCGGGGAGGGATCGGAACGCCGCTTGAGGCTGAGGATACAGAGCCCGGCGCATCCCAGCCCTTCCGGCTAGGGCAAATAAGGAGCAAAACTCCTGCGAAATTTGCAGTAAAGGAAAAAAAAATAAACAAAAAAAACACCCTTTTTGGGTCCTATTTATGATTTTCACCACCGGCTGCTCCCAAACACAAAGCTATGTCAGCCCGTCGCTCCGTTTTGCTGATACCTTATCCCGTTTTGCATGATCTGCTCTTCTGCATCATGACATTGCCTCGCCGGCCAAGGACGCGCGCTGGCAAAAGGAGGACTCAGCGATAAGGACGTTTCAAAGGGCTCTCGGAAGGAATTTGGAGGCGGCGAAGCGAGGGCAGCGGGCCAGACAGGGGAGAAGCACAACTATATTTGCAGAACCACGGGCTCGGTTAAGTCTACAGATATTATAAGACAATATAACGCGGAGCTGCGCTGTCTGGGAACGCTCGAGAAGAACTCTAGCATCCAAACGGAGAAGCCCATATGTTTCGATAAGAAGCTGTTCCGGGCACGCTTCTGCAAACACAAGTCCCATTTTGTATGGGTGCGGCCTGCAAACATTATATTAAAACACCTCGACCGCCTCGAAGCCGATTCGTGTTCTGCAATTGCCAAGAGGGAAAAAAAGCAAAGCAAAGCAAAGCGAGCCCAGGATATTTCAGCCTGCGATCTGCAGTTATTTATAATAAACTCCTCCGGGCTTGCCCTTCGTGCCCATTCTTTTATCCCACTGAATTTCTCTCCTGTGGATGGGCACGGATTGCCAAGGAGCGATGGCTGGGATGCACCCCCCTTTTTGGGGATGAGCTTGTGGCTTAAATCCACCCTCCAGTGAATACTGCTGGCACCGCTGACCCATCCTGGAGAGCAGAGACAAGGTTGGAAATGTCATATTTAGAGCTAAACTCACAGCTCAGCAGGACGGAGTAGGGCTGCTGGGGCCACCGGTGAATGCAGCATCCAAAGCTCCAGCATCATTTGGCTGACGTTCATTTGGAGAACCACCCCGTGCAAGGGATGGTTTTAAAAACTCATATTAATCTTCAGCACCCTTTCCACCAATAAGTGTTTCTTATGGATACGAGCTATTTTAAAGCACGAGAATTAAGGATATCGTCCCACCGCTGTGACCTGCCCGCTGCAGTGTCCCTTCAGAGTCCCCGCATCTCATCTCGTTTTGGGTTCCTACTTTCTGCAAGACGCTTCCTTGTTGCCCGATGCTCTTCCAGCCCCAAATTGCCTCGGAGCGGAGCAGAGCGCTGCGATACGGATGCAAAAGGCAACTCCATCGGCCCTGGGATAACCGGGGACGGACGGTGCCGCTCCGAGACGAGCATCCAGCCAAGAACCTCAGCACGAAATTCCTCCCTTCTCCCCCATCCCGGCCCCGGAGAGTTAACAACAACTTCAGCCCTTATTCCCCCTCCCTCCAAATGCCAAACTCTCCGCTCAAAAGCGAGCTCGTACTGCAGCGAAAACGAGCCTCCGCCAACAGAAACCATCCTCCACGACGACGCGAAATGCAGCCTTATTTTCCTTCCCCTGCCCAGAGCAAGTTCCAGATCACAAACATTAAAAATAGACGCTCGCAAGTGAACGTTTTGCTGAACCTCCTCGGGAAAGCAAAGGACAAGGGGATGCAGGGACTAAAACGGCTTCTGCCTTGGCCAGGGGCCCTCAGGACGGGGCTGAGCGGTGATGGGGGGACTTCACTCCATGCTCAATAAGGGGTTTACGAGTCCTTGGTGGGCGCTCTGGAGCCCTGCACAAGCCTCACTTCCCATAAAAGAAACATGCATCAGCAGCGAGCAAATTGTTCCTACAATTAGGAGGCTTAAAAAGCAGAGGTTTATATGGAGCATCAGAGAGACCCCTCGGCCGCCGCTGCAATAAAAGTGTCCCCAAATGCTGCAAATTGCAGAAGTGACGTCCAGAATCGCCGATCAGGGAACCCACCACATCCAGAAGGTCCTTTTTGGACTATTTTTTTTTCTTATTACCAGCATTGACGGAGATGAAACTGAAATCTTCAGCGGGAAGCGAGGTGAAGGAATTTCCAGTGCATTTACAGGCATGGCCTTTAGCAGGACGCTTGGGAGCGCATCCAAATCTCTGTCCTTGAGAGCCTGTTTAATAGGAAAACTAACATCTTGGGGTATGCTTTGCATTCCTGGCGGCCCTCCAGCCGCTCTGTCCACGTGCAGAAGTCTGAAATTAAAATATCAGCCTGGAAAAGAAATTCAGGACAAATAGATGGGGTAATTTGCAGCTGGACTGATGCTGAAGTTAAGTGGCTTGGAGTATGGGGCCAAAGGAAGGAAAGGATCCCGGTTTCTCTTCCAAACTTGCGCCGCTTGTCACATCTCCCTGCATAACACATGGGGAGTGACAAAGTTGGTGACAAGAAGCCCTGTGGTGACAGCAGGTTGTGCTGGGTCTCAATGGAGCTGGCACTGTGGCTCTGTCCGGACCAAACTCAAGTCTCTCCACTTCCCAAAGGGGCAAGGGCAAGCAAATACATATATATATGGGAGATATATGTGTGTGTGCACACGTATGCACAAATTACACACAAAAACCCACGCATGCACTGTCCTCCCGGGCACCTCTGCTTCCCCATCAGCTGCATTTTGCACCTGAGCCCCAGGATTTCCCAGGTGGTGCCACCAGCTGCACAGCAAAAGGCTCCGTTTGCTCCAGCTCCCGCTTCGTCCTCCCCTTCATCTGTCATCCTCAAAGGGGAAGGTGGCAGCTCGTGCTTGCTCTCCCCATCCACGTCCAGAAGGAATCCGGGCTGCGGCTCCTCCAATATCGGGAGGGATCCGCATGCAAATATCTGCGTATCCAGCGCAAATCCCGGAGGGTTTAATCCGAGCGCATCCGCACAACAACGAAATTAAAGGCAGCGCGTGGGCGAGGGGAGCGGAGGGTTTCGGCAGGCAGCGCTTCCCGAGGGGACGTTCCCCCCAGCACATTCCTATTTGTATCAAACACGGGAGCTGATCAAACCCCTGGAAGGAGGCAGATGTCCGTACGCAACGCCCGGGTTCCTCCTGCATCCGTGGATGCTCCTCTCCTCCCTACTTTGCACAACCAGGATGCAAGAAAGAGGCAGGGGGTGTTAAAAGAGCCCAAATTCCCCACCTGAAGGAGCTGTGAGCATAAATACACATATACACACGTCGCATTTTCCCGGATAGCTTTCGGCAGCATCGCTCCCGAGTGGAATTATGAGATTCCTAGCGCTAGGCGCTCGGTGGAAGCGCACAACTTCCATCTGTCAGGCGAAATGATCAAAATTAGATCTCGAATCTGTGCATTTAATCCATTGCCAAGCTAGTCCAACTGGTACAGTGCTCCGAACAGATTTTTTATTATGGAAAAGAAAGAGGAAAATTCTCTTTTACAGCTGCATCGTGTCAAAACTCCCCTCGGCTGCCTCCCGCAAGGCCAGCTCAAGTGACCAGTCTAATATTTCATTACAGCAGGAGGCTCGGAATAGTCCTGGAAGACTGTTCGGAGCTAATCAGCCCCTAATTCACTTTCAGTTCGTCTCTATGCAGGCTGATGACTTCTAATTGCTGGCTCAGAAATACAGCGCGTACCCTGACGGGTTTAAGTTGTTCCAAGTTCTCTTAAGATCGCCTGTATGGGGAGATGGCATCATAGCTTTCCTCCTATGTCGGGGAGCTAAATATTCCCCTAAATTGCATCTTAAAGAGTCACAAGGCTGCTTCTGCAGCTGGATTAAAGGATTGGACCCAACGTCAGCTGCTACCTTAAGAATTAACGGCAAAATCCCAGCTCGCGTTCCCCTAAAACATCTGTGTAAATAGAGGTAACATATTTCACATAGGAGTTTTAAGGCTAGGGGCAGCGGTTGCTGCGGTACCGCTTGGAGGCCGAATGGGCTGGGATATGTAAAGAAATATAGGATGAAATTAGGGCATCCCTGTGCTTTTCCGGGGATTCCTTTGGATATATCCCATCCCAACGAAGCGGCGAATCACAAGTGGAGCTTGGAAAGCAAAGCAAAGCTACTCGGAGCTGGGCAGAGCTCTCCTCTGCAGAAGCAATTTAAAAGAGAAAAAAACCAACCACACATCCCAAAACATGATTCAGACTTCGTTCCCTGTAAACTAATGTGATCCCTGTCACTCTAATGGAATTACGCCAAACATGTCATTTAGATGGAGCAGGTCAGACAGATCGGAGATTTTGCATCCAAAAAAGCCTGGTAGAAGGTTGCCAGCTGGCCCCAGCATGAGCAGGTCTGAGACCCAAAGTGCAAAGCAAAAAAAAGAAAAAATAAATTTAAAAAAATAATAAAAAGACAAGAAAAAAAGCAAGCACCCTGCCTCTGCGACAGGTTGCAGCTCCCTGCATAAACTCAAATCATAATAAATCTAAAATTATTTTTTGGGTAAAAAAATAAAAAAGGTTCACTAGAAGTCTCCGAGACAGCTCTATGGTGTTTGGGAGATCTATATGCAACTTGGGGCTGCACTGCATAAAATTCATTTGTAATCCAGGGGAAAAAATAAAGAGATTAAGTGGAGGTTCGGATGGGCTGCCGCATGAATCAGCACAGTCCTGCTGCTCCGATACGTTGGTTTACATTTCCAAGGATCTAGACATGCTGGGAAAGAAAGAAAAACTACACGTGGTCTCAATACATAAACTAAACCGGGAAACAAAGTGCAAAGTGAAACTGTATTTATTGGTTCCTGTCAGATTCAAGAAGTGCAAAATCCGAATGCAACTGGAAAAACCTTACAAAGTGCCATTTGGGTTGCACCGGGCAAATGCATTGAAAAGCAGCAAATAAATGGCTAAATTAAATTAATGGTTATAAATTACAGTCTGGAAATGAAGAGTAAACCGTGAATATTTCAGAGAGTTTGCAAGTAAACTTTGGTAAAATCTGATGCAACAGTTAGCTCCTCTCAGCTTTGCACCGGGGGAACATCCAATAAGGAGCAATTTCCAAAAAATGGTAGAAAAGAAGCGCACACAAATACTCTAAAATAATCCCAACATCAGCCTAGAGTGGGACCGTGTATTTAGTAAATCTAGTGGAGAAGCCAAGAGTTAGTTAATTGGCTTTTGTAGGAAAAAGTAAGAAAAAAGGCAAAAAAAGCCACTATCCAGGTTAAGGGATGAGGAATAAATAGGTATGCAGGAGTCTGAATGCACTGTAGAAAGTAAACTTGCTTGGAGAAACCTATTGCAATTCTTACTTGAAACAATACGGAAAAAAAAAATCATGGAACTCGGATGAATTGTGCATTTAGCTTGTCACTAAAATGGAATTTCATTAGGGATGGGGATGAAATTAGTGTCAGCGGCTGCAGCCACAGTCGGGGCTGAGGATCAGTGTGATGGAGCCAGCAATGCTGGAGGTGGGGCTTGCTTGGGGTGAAAAAAGGGGGAAAAAGCCAAATAAAGTCATCTAGATTAAAAATATAATAGGCAGTAAAGACTTAAAGTATTAAAACGATGTCAAAGCTCTAATTCGATTGCATTGTATTTCTGATTTGCTTTGCACACTTTGCTCAAGGGGCCTTTTTGCTGCTGCTCTTATGAGTCAGCTCCATTTCATCAGACACAACTTTCCCTTCCTCGGGCACGTTACATCCGCACTCATTCCGCTCGTGCCCCCCAGTTCGCACAGGTGTTATCCCAAACAGCCCGTTTTTGCTGCAGAGAGACCCATTCTCGCCAGTTTTCTTACGCATTTCTGTAATTAACTCTAACCCTTTTGTTGCAAAAGTCGTTCCGAAAAGGGGAGACAAGTGCAAACCACCGCGGGTTTGCAAAGAGCTCAGCACATCGCGCTGCGAGTGTGAACTATCCGTCATCCCCCTGCCCACGGGCTCCCCGGTTGCGCAGCCGTTTCCTTTGCCATTTTTCCTAAATTATCGCAGATTTCCACACGAATTCCCAGCTCTGGAGGTCAGCTAGCTGGGAATCAGCAGCACATCGCAGAGGTCCGGCCTCGGAGCGATGCTTAAGCAACAAGGAGCAAATTCCCGAGTTGAGAGGGGCCCAAATCCGCTGCCGGGATCACGACCGGCCCGTCCTGACATTTGCTGCTACAAGAAGGAAACCGCACGACCGAATTGCCGATTAGAGATATTGAGCCAACACGGAACGCCGGAATGAAAGGAGCTAAAACAGGGACACATGTGGACAACGTATTTTTAGACGAGTTCCAATTTACAAGACTTCTCTTTCTGATGTCTCTAATTGCTTGTCAGTCAGTGGGAGATGCTGCTGGGTGCCCAGCACCTGCTCCTTTCACTAAATCCAGTGGGCGTTGGGGATGCTCAGCAGCTCCCAGGATGAGGCCGGGAATACACTTATCCTCTGACAGTTCTTTCCACTAGATATTTTAATTGCCATATTTATATTTGCGCACGCAACAAGCTATGATTTTGGTCAAACTCTCCCATTGCGACCACGAGGCGAGCAATTTGCAAGCAAAGCTCCCCCACGAGGCTCTCCAAACGCGATACAAACCGGTCGCAAAGTAGCATGCAACCAAATGGAGCGTGCCGATCCGATTTGAGTCTAGACGGGGTAATTTATAGCCAAAACTCCACGCGTTTCAGCCTAAATCCCACGCACGCTGCAAAGTTGCAACACTCCCGCGGAGCTGGGAGCCAGCGCACGCTAGTTGTGCAATACGGAGCAAAAAAACACACTTGTGAGACTCCTTTTGGAGGAGGATTTCCAATGCAATCCTGCAAATAGCGCCCCGTGCACGTATGATCACAGCATCCACATGCAGGAGAGCTTGGGACCAAGCTCGGGACCAAGCTGCAGGATGGGGGACACCGGGGTGGCCCTCCTGGGGCGCTCGCAGGGCTGGTTCCCATTGCTCAGGCTGCCGAATGGAGCAAGGAGAAGCATTTCAGAGGAAAAAAACATAAAATAAAATCAGATTTGACGCTAGCAGCGGCTCTACCCAAAGAGAACGGAGCCAAGTCCCACAGCAATCGGCTCGCACCAACAAGTGCTGCAGCCACTTCAGAAAATAAACCAGAGGGGCATTTTTTTCTGACTAAAGCACCCAGGATTCAACCTTTGATGAATCACTATTTCTTTTTTTTTATGAATCACTAAATAACCAGCAGAGTTGCTCTAGTCTTAGCACAACCACAGGGTAGAGATGCCGCTCGGTGCTGGGATGGAAAGGGTTTGGTGACCACCCTGTGTGATGTCCTGGGTCAATTCCCTGTTGCACCGTGCAATGAAATCCGTGCAATGAGCTCAAGGGGAAGGGACACGGGGTGACATCCCTCCTCGCCGCTCCTGCACGTGCCAGCGCGAACGCCCTCCGGCGCCGCAAGCTCCGTGGAAATCCGCCCGGAGGCACAGGGACATCTAGTGATGGGCGACGAGATGCGAAAAGCCACGCGAGGGGAGGGAGAGCCGAAAGGCAAAGTTTGGAAATGCAAAGTTTGGAAGTGCAAATGCAAAGCTCTGCGCACGCGATCAGCAGCGGGGCTTGCACGGAGCCGCGTGGCATCGCGCCCCAAAGCGCCCGCGACGCCACCCAGCGCCGAGCGCCACCCACGGCCCCTATAAATAAATCCACGTAGGAGACCACGAGGGAAGGAAATAAGTGAGCTTGCTTCCAATTATATGTATATATATGTGTGCGTATATAATATGTATATTAAAAAAGGCAAACAAAGTAAATTGCAAAAACAAAGGGGCACGAGAATAAAGTCAGCAGAGGAAAATTCAGCTTAACCCACAGCCTGGAGCACAGCAGCTGCAGGGTTACTTTTCCCAACTCCACAAATTAACCCAAAACCGCAGAATTTCTTAGAACTGACTGTCTATGGCGCAAACCTGCACCTGAAAACCAACTTTTTGCAGATCTTGCACTTAATATTAACCAAATCTGTGCGAATGGAGGGGGAAGGGGCCAAGCTCAGATTCTTCCCCCCGCTGCCGAACCGCACGGCTCTCCCGAAAATACGGCCCCTCCGTAAGGCGATCCGCAGCCCACCTGTCCCGCGGGAACCAGGGCGCCGCTTTTTATAGCCATTCCTAAGCCCGGCCCTCGCCCCCGGTGCCGGCGGATTGCGCCGCGGGCACCTGCTCCGGGTCACGGTGCCGGGGCGCCCCGCAAATATTCCGGGATGGATCCGAGACGGGCAGACGTGGCGCTTCCCGAGGGATCTTCCCATGGCCCAGTAACGGGTCTGGAGAAGGGGACATGAGTCTTGGGCTGGGACATGCAGGAGGTTGGGAATGGAGAGACGTCCTCAGGGCTGAGGGAGCCCCGGATGGAGCAGCGGGAGCCTCCGTGTCCGCTGCTCCATCCCCTTCGCCCTCCCTGCACATCCGTCACTTGGGGACAACTCCGGACGAGGGGGCAGCTCCGGGGTGGAAGGGGTTACTGCAGCCCGCGTGGCCTCCAAGTAGCCGTAGGAGGCCACAAAGTCACCTCCCCTCCTCGGCAGCACACGGTGACTCCCATGCGAACACAGAGCACCTCGAGGAGGGCACAAATCCCCCCAACGACCACAAAAGAGGTTAGAAATCACCTTTCCAGACCCATTCTGGCATCAAGTTCTTCCCCCCCATCCCAATCCCAGGGACACGCCAGGTCCCGGCCGCGCTCCGGCAGCTCCCGGCAGCTCCCGGCCGCTCCGGCTGCTTCCCGAGCTTCCCAGACGTGTCCCGGCGGCATTCCTGCCCGCGCCGCTCGACCTTCAGCTGCCTGCGAGCCGGCACGCAGCGCGACCCGGCGCCGTCCCAGCGCCCGGCCCGCTCCCTATCTTCCCCATCCACGAGGAAAACGTGACAGGCGACGCCAAAAGATCCTCCCGGCCGCGCGGGACGCGACCGCCGGCCTTCGGAGACGCAGGAATCCTCAGCACGGAGCTCGGCCACGCTGCGCTCTGCTCCGTCGCGAGGATTGCTCTGCCGTGACCCGTGCTGTCCTCTGCTCCCTGCCTCCTTATGACCCCAGCGGCACCGTTTCCATCTCCTCGTGTGTCACCCGGGTAAGTTTTATGGAGGAGCTTTGTCTCCGGGGGACGGGAGATGGAGACGGAGGGATGCCAAGTTCTGCCCGGTCGTAAGAGCCCAGGGTCACTCCGCAGGGACACGCGTCCCCCTGTAACGCGTGTCCCCAGAGGGGACATTGCTCCGTTTTCTTGCAGCTGCAGGTTCATTTCTCGACCCAGGTGGACCCAGCCAAGCTCGGGGCGCCCTTCCGGAGAGGGAAACCCCAGGAGGAGGCATCTTCCCACCGCCTCCCCGGGAAGTTTGCAAGCACAACCCCCTGCTCCGAAGACAACGGAGCGGCCCAGACGCCTTCCCCGGGATAACAGCAACGCGGGGCTCCCCCAGCACCGCAAATATCACTTCTTTGTCACCAAAACACCATCTACGCTTAGTATCCGAGCGGCACCGCGACTTGTTTACTTCTGCGCTCCAGCCGCCCGTGGGAGCCGGCCCTTAGCGCAAGCCGACTCGGAGCGGGAGGAGAACCGAGGCAATAAAAATCAGATTTTTTTTTTTTTTCTCCTTCCCTCCATGGATTTCTCCTAACAACAGAGGAAGGCGGCAGGATTGTGCAATTCCCCCTAATGACAACGCTCGTTGCCGGGGAAAAACAGTGAGCTCAGGCACACGCTTTGCTGGTTAACTGAAGCCGGATCGATAACGGCCGTATTAATAAATAATGGTTTTAATAGCAGCGGCAGGATATAGGCAGCCAGATAGGCAGGTACGGGGAGAGGCGAAAGCTGGAATTGCGCACGCCGCTCCGATGCTCCCAACCGGAGCGGCGCGCGGAGCCACTTTCCGAACCCCGGAGTGACAACTCTGAGCTCGCGCGCAGGCGTTTCGGGGGAAAAAATTCAATTCTCGAGCTGTCACTGCCGCAAGGAACGCGCCGCTCCCGCTCGTTTAACACTAATAACCCGGGTGGAGGACGCGGAGGGGAGCCGCGGCGCTCCGGCCGCCCTCCTTCGCGCCGGAGCCGCGGGGAGTTGGTGGGACCGGAGCGAGCGCCACCAACTCCAACCTGCTCCATTTTCCCCGCGCCGGCTGCACTCCCTTATATAAACAGCACGAGGGTTTGTGCCAGCCTGAAATCCCCCACGGAGGCAGAAACAACCACCAAGTCGCCCCTTCAACTTTGCTCCCCGCCAGCGGAGTCGCGGGGTTTTATCTCTCCCGGATGGTGGGTCCTGCCATCTAGGAGCCCCCTGGCACCTCTGGACACCCGAGGGACGCTGCGACCGTCCGAGGGCCCCGCGGCACGAGGCGATGGGCACGGGCGATGCCGGGGAGCGCGGCGGTGCCGGAGGGCCGCCCCGATACGGGATGCGTTAAGGATATGGGTTACAGACCAGGCGGAGGCACCAGCTGCGCGGGCGGGTGGTTTGCTTGAGGCAGAAGAAGGCGGTGGGTGCCAGGGCCGGGTAAGGCACCTGCTCCTCCTCCTCGGAGGCCAAGTCGGGCGGCGGGTCGCGGGCGGGCGAGCGGGCGCGCAGCCCCCGCGCCCCTGCAAGGTGCAGCGCGGTCCTCGCGCTCGGCGGTCGGAGCCGCCTCGGGTTTAGTTCGTTTTATTTTTACTCACTGTTTTTTCTTTCTTTCTTTCCCCCCCCCTCATTTTTGCACGGTGGGGGAAGCGCGCGCGTGTCTGTCGCTGCTCTTCAGCTGCAGTTGCTCTTGGCTGAGCCTGGGGACTGGCTGCAGCTGCTTGGGCCACGGAGAGAGAGATGGTGCGAGAGCACTTGGGTATTTTTATTTAGGTTTATTTATTTATTTATTCTCCCAGCGCTTTCACAAGGGCGAGGGGGTCGCTTTTCCCTCGCTCTTGGTGCCAGGAGACGAGGGGGTCGCAGCATGAGTGTGCAAGGGCTGATCTGCGCGTGAGCGTGTACAAGGGCTGGTGCACGTGCGTGTGTGTGAGGGTGGAAGGGCTGGTGTGTGTAAGTGTGTGTGTATGTGGTCAAAAGCTGGTGTGTGCATGAGTTTTCAAGGGCTGCTTCATGTGTGAGTGTGCAAGGGCTGGAATACACCTGTGTGCGTAAGTGTGCAAGGGCTGGTGTGTGCATGAGTTTGCAAGGGCTGGCTCGTGTGAGTGTGCAAGGGTTGTGTATGCCTGCATGTGTAAGTGTGCAAGGGCTGGTGTGTGCGTGTGCTTACAAGGGCTGGTTCATGTGTGAGTGTGCAAAGGCTCGTGTGTGTGTGCATCAGTGTGCAAGAGCTGATGTGTGTATGAGCTTGCAAGGGCTAGTGCATGTGTGAGTGTGCAAGGTCTAGTACACACGTGCGTGTGTGTGCAAGGGCTGGTGCATGTGTATAAGCGTGCAAGGGTTGGTGCACGCACAAGTGTGTAAGGGCTGGAGCCCGTGTGTGTCTGTGTGTGCACAAGGGCTGGTGCATGTGAGCACGTGCGTGTGCAAGGGCTAGTGCCCAGCTCCGTGTACCTGCTTGGGGAGCTCCTCAGGGGGAACCCGCCTTGGCTGGCGATGGGTTAAGCGCAGGCTCTTCCCGGCTGTAACTTCTGCTCTTAGAGGAAACGATGGAGCCTCCCCTGCCCACTTCTTTTTGAGCCGCTCCGCGATATTTGCAGAAGGAAAAGGGAGCCGCGCCACTCTGAGAAACGCATCAGTGTGTGTCTATTTTTTTCTTTTTTTTTCACCTTTTTGTTGTTGTTTCTGGTGGCTTCGTGCCCTTGTTTTGTTGTTGGGAGGATTAAGGGTTGACGAGTGTCGGTAGTCCCCGATCCAATTAAAATAAATGCGCGTAAATGGGACATAAATGGGAGAGCCAACGCCGGCATCCCGGCAGAGGCACTAAAGCACCAAGGTTGGCTAAAAGGGGAAGACTGGAGGAAATGAATGCTTTCCTTCTTAGCCGCTCGCTTTCCCTTTGCAGCGCTGTCAGACAGGCTCAGATGTGCAGCGTTTGATCGGGGTTTTGCAGATCCTTAACCAATCTCTGCCCAGGAGGGAGGGAAAAAAGAGGAGGGGAAAAAAAAAAAAAAGGTGGGGAGAGAAAAATCCTTCTCCCCAGGCATAGTCATTTTAACTCTCTCTCGTTTAGCGAGCGCTTTGCTTTGCTGAGAACGTGACCCGGATTGCAGAAAGGAATTGAAAATCCCGTGAGCTGGGAGAATGGTGGAGGAGGAGCGCAGCACCGCTGCCCGGAGTGGGTGCTTTCACAGGGTGCTTATTTTTGGAGCAGTCGTGCCCTGGGTATAAGCGCTAGCGGGGAGAGCAGACCCTCGCTGAATAGCTTGGCTAGTGCTCGGCTGTCTGTTATTTATTTATTTATTTTTCCTGCTGACATAGAGAGCTTTTCCTTCGGTTGAACAAAAAGTTACTTCTGTGGCTTGGCGGGGACTCGGTGGCGGACGCAAGCCAAGCAGGGATGGTCCCTCGGGAGCCGGGCCGCCTACGGAGCGCGCTGCTGAGGAGGAGGTTGCAGCCGTGATCTCTGTGGCCCCGAAACGGCGGAGTCTGGTCAGGAGAGCCAGGTAGGAGCTGCGGGGCTGGGAGCCTGGGATATCCCTCTGCCTGATCCTTTGGTGGTGCTAGTGCTGTAGAAAAGCAGCAGGTTGGCTCTACTTGCGTGCGTGCAGCAAACCGTGCTGCCTTTTTCTCCTTACTTTTGCTCCGTTTCTTTTGAAAGCTGGACTCGTAGCAAAATGTAGTGTTGGCCTCGTCCGCCCTGAGCTGTGTTACTGTGTCGTTACCCTGTACGTGCAGGGAGGTGATGGGGTGTGAATCCATAGTTTCCCTAAGTGCTTGCTTGCTTCTGCCGTGAGTGCCAGCTTGTCAGGTTGCGTTGTCACTGCGCTGCCGTAGTGCCAGGCTGTCGTGACCTGATGTACCCTGCTTGATGGGTCGTGTCAGATACACTGAAGTGAGCAATTACAAGCGAGCCAGGGTGCTTAGCGGCCGCTCGTTAGGAGGAGCCCGTAGCCGCACTACAGATGTGTTTGTGTGCCGAGCGCTCCGATGCCTTCTGACACATGCCAACTGCGCTCGCCCCGCTGTGTTTGCAGCTAGGTTTTTCCTACGGACAGAAAGTTGGTTCGGATAAGGTTTGTTTTAGCGTGATGTGCCAGTGCGGAGCGTAAGCCTTCTGGATGCAGGTTTGAATCCCTCCCGGTTTGCTAGTGCCTCCGAGCTCCTGCTGTCTCCTGGCTTGCCTCTGTGAAGCGGCCTGGCTCGTGCTGCTGGCACTGCCAGGGCCCGTCCCGTGACGGCCACGCGTCCCCGCGCAGGGACCTGCTGCAGCAGAGGTGACATCCTGGCTACGCTCACTTGAGTGGGAATTTTGCCATAGATGTCGACAGACCAAAGCTTCCCTCCTTCTCATCTTTAATCCTGCTATATGCTGGAGGGAAGGTTTCGCTTTGCTCCCGCTGCCCGGACTGTGCCTGGCGGACGGGAGATGTAAGTCGCTCCGGATGTCAAGCTGTGCCTTTCACGAGCACGGCCTTCTTGGGAAGGAAACCGGGGCAAATGAGAGTGGAAATACAGCACACAGTGTGGATGCACGCTGGCTATCTTGTTGCTTGTGTCAGCAGCCAGGAGCATGGATCAGGGCGGCGCTGTTAAATTGGCACAATTGCTTTTTCTTTTTTTTTTTTTTTTTTTTTAAAGATTGCTCTAGAGAGTGGGTGAATGAAGCTAGTGCATCCTATAATGCCTGTTTGTTTTTATAAATATGTTTATTCATTTTTATTTCAACTTTACATAGTCCATGCCCACTGGACAAGTTTTCCATGTGTGGGCGATCAGGGGAGCTATTCTCAGAGATGCATCACATATCTGGCGTGCAGGTAGATTTTTATGTTAAATGACAGTGACAAAGGGGAAGTGTTTTGATACCTTTTTACCATATGGAACCTGTGTAGGGCATTATTATGATATTGTGACATAATTATCACAATTTCTATGTAATAAGTGCAGGTTGAAGGCGGGTCCAGGTCATGGCTGTGAAATAAAACTGGCCAGATTTGTCTTTCCACATGGAATGTGTTGTTTCAGTTCATTATTTGCTGTGGCATAGGACAGGGTTTGTTAATATGCAACAGAAAAAGAAGCTTTGACTGGAGTTTGAGGTATTTGGATCTGCCGGTTATCTCTTGCAAGAAACGTTTTACGGTGCCCTTATTTCCATGCCTTTAATTCCAGGAGAGAGCTTTCTAGAGGCTAGGCATTCTTTCACAGTGTGTTCACCCCAAACTCTTGGGTATTTTGTTCACTTGTGAAAACAGTCAGAGAAAATGTGAGTAAGTGCAAAATGGAGTAATCTGCGTTTTATAGGGGTTTGTATTGCCCTTCATTTAAGAGCCTTAAATAAGGAGGCAGTCTTAAAAAGTTGCAAATCATACCTTGTTAGTGTCTCTTAGCTTGTCTCCTATGGGAAAATGTGTATCTAAAACAACACAGTCCTAGTTTCATATCTGTAAGTGCATTGACCTCATTTTGTCTTGGTATAGATAATGACAAATTTTCTGTTGATGTAGAATCAGACCCTAAAGTCATACTACTCGTGTTAAAATCAGTGTAATTGTATCACTGACAAATAGATTTGGGGCACTGTTAACACTGTCACAACGCTAAAGCTAGCAATGCTGTGAGAAGGGATCGGGGTAAACCCCATCAGGCTGCTGCTCAGACCTCTGCCCCGGGGTCTGCACAGGCTTCCAGCTTCACTTTTTTGTTTCCTTTTTTTTTTTCTCCTCCTCCTGGAAAGAGTCAGACCTTCACGCGAGTCGCCCAGAGTTTTGTGTTGGAAAATTCTCCATTGTCTTATTGAGCTGTTGTTCATTTCGCTGTTGTTTTTGGTGTATGAGCCTGGATACTATGATAATTACACCTAAACGTGTCTGTGCCTGTACCGCTGGTCATCCACAGCTAATCAAAGCACAGGCCCTGCAGGCTCCCGCAGCAAGCTGACCCAAACAAACAAACAGAAATGGTGACTTAGCCTAGAAGAAAACAGCATTTTATTTCTTTATTTTGGGTTATGTCTCTAGGAACTACACTTTTGGTTCGTGGTTGTAACCTGCCTTGGCATCCGTGAGCGATCGTCCCTTGACGGTAAAGTGTGTGTAATGTCCTGCTGTGTCTCCTGAGGGCCTTCTGACCCTCTGCCTGTGTGATGTGTGGGGCATCATCTCTTGGGTGGAAAGCAGGTCTAAGAAGCAGCAAAGCAGAGCCTAGGGGGACCCTTCTGCAATAAAATCCTTTATCCATCAATCTACCTGGGTGGATTTATCCTTAGGAGGTGTGTGTGATGGCTCACGGCTTTGTCATCATGTCCTTCAGGTGTTGGCCTTCTCTGGTGGCTTCTAATGTGGTCACATGGGACAGTTCTTTGGCCAGGAGAGTCTGTGTCGAGGCTTCGCGTTGACTTTATTGAGAGCAGGTAGAGGGCTGTGCTGGGTGCTCGTCCGCACGCTGCCCTCAAGCGCTTCCATGTTCTTAGCCGGGGTCTGGGGAGCATCTCAGGGTAGGGGAGAGATTGTTGTGATGCCTTCTTGGAGTGCCAGTGAGAAATGGTCCGTCACCGGCCCCGGGAACGCGCTGCACGACTTGTCTCTGCCTGCTCTGCGCCAAGTGCCTGTAAATAACATTTCTTCTGTGGGTTTGCACACTTCAAAGATCATTCCAGCTGCTGAAGGAAGCCTTGTCAGAGAAGGTAGCTGCAAGTTTAATTGTAGCTTCGGGACCTGAACTAAATCAGAATCCAAACAATCTGATAGAAATTACAGCCACTTGAATGTTGTTAAAGGTTAAAAGTGAGTCCTCTTCAGAACAGCTATTAATGTTTTACATTTTAAAATAAAGGAGGTTATTAATATTTCTAAATAACACTGAACATACATTACAATTTGCCTCCAAACCATTGGAGTACTTCTTATAGTAACGCAGATTAAATTTAGTGACAAGTGCATATAATGACAGCATAAATGTCAATTTGGCTATCAGATATGTTGCACTGGTATCTTTTTAATATTAAACATGATTTTGTCCCACGTTGCTTAAACAAATCACAGCATCCAGCGAGTGTGAAGAGGCTGCCTCCACGTTCTGCCACAGGGTGAAACAGTCCATTGATGCTTCCTCTTTAAATGATTAGCTAATAATTTTGACATGTATATGATTTTTTTTTATATAGTTAAAACCTAGTATTTGAAATTTTTTTCCTGTGTTTCCTCTAAGTGGTGGTTAGGTAGTGGCAGAGCTTGGTGTCGCCAGGTGAGTTGGGTCTTTGTTGGTGACGGGGTGCAAGGTGGAGTCGGCAGCTGCTGTCCTAGCGAAGGATGACTTCTCATCATGGGTTTCTAGTGCAGTGCGATATGTGCTTTGGAGACACGAATTTTGGCAGTAGAACCAGAGCTGAAGGTTTTACATGAACTTTTTTTATTGACTGGAAGCCTACTAGGATATTTTTTAGTCAAGATTCAAACACTACTGTTTGCAGTTCGCATCTTTGAGAGAACCTAATTGCTGGTTTCCTTTAGAAAAGCCCAGCCTTTTGCTTTGTTCCTGTACTTTGTTCCTGCTTTGACCCTGATTGTGGGTGTCTGTATTACTGCAGTGGCCTAGGCCTAGAAAAAGCTTGTTTGCTACCCAGAGGGAACTTTTTTTCTGGCAAAGAAGCTAAAGGATCAAATGGAACAATAATAATACTAACTATTGTTATTTAAGCTGAAGGGTTTTATTCAGGACCAGAATGCAAACAGAGTGAAAAAGCAGCTGCTACTTTCCAGTAAACCCAAAGCTTCAATTTTCTCAGATAGGGAATATTTGGAGGGTGACGCAAAGTGGAGTCAGGATGCACAGATGGAGGCAGGGTGCTGGTGAGGGTCTGAGCATCTTTGCCACTGGCCAGACACCTGGGGCTGAGCTGATGCTGGAGACTCCTTCAAGACAGCAGATCTCCTGCTCTTCCACCTGGGGACGGTGTTGGGGGAAAAAGGACTTTTCCCTTTTTGTTTGCCTCTGACAAATAGGTTTGGTCTATTGCATTGCTAAAAAGCAATGTGAATCTGCTCATTAAGGACATAAACAAATATTTCTTTGAATTTTTGCAGTGACATCATGAGCTCAGGAGGGAGCAGAGAGGCACGTTGGGTGGCTGATGAGGCTGTGAGAGTTGACTCTCTGCAATATGTGATGAGTTTGTCCTGCAGTGATATTAGCCAGATTGATGCTGGGGTTCTGGTCCTCTGAACTTGCATGGAACCTGCCCGAGTTCTGCTCCAGAGCAACCTGTCGGATCGTGGTAAGATGTGGGCAGCCTAAAGGAACCTGCTCTAGAGGAAACCTGCTGCCGTTCCCTAGAAATTCACAGGGTAATAAGGGAAAAGTGCTACCTACTGGCTAAAAGCATTAGGATGAGGAGTTATATTATTATTTTCATTATTCCTTCTCATCTCTTTTGAGATGCTGGATCCTGGAACATCCTTGCTAGACCTGTTTTCCTGTGTTCAGAGCTGTTTAGCGACAGCTGAAATGGTTCTTGAATGTTAATAAATACCAGCTGACTTGGTGCTGGCCTTTTCAGGTAGACTGTGAGTGTGGAAGGACTGAAGATAAGGTTGAAAGGAGGAGAGAGGGGATTTCAGGAGAAACGAGGACTGCTTAGAGCTTGCTTCTTTGTCTGAGGATGGGTTTACAAGCTTTGAGGAGAGAAGTCTGAGCAAAGAACAGTGGAAAGATGCCAGTTTGGGTAATGGAGACTGAGTAAGACGTCTGGATGTTTTAGGATCAGGGAGTATCCTATGTACTAAGGGAATGGAATGGGGGAACGATGGATAAGGAGTTTCAGCCATATTGGCCTTGGCTCTACGTGTTTGTGTGAAGTTTTCTTAACCTGGCATTTTCAGTGTTTTCAGCATGTTTAAAGTGACATAGTTAATGTTTTTGTTTGAAATTCTTAAGTGGGCAAGTCTAAAATGTGCTTTGAGACTTCAGTTTTTATTTGCTAACTATGTGTATGTGTGTGCGCATGTAGACTCTGGGAGATGAGGTACTGACGATAGTCTACTGAGAGCCAATCAGATTCAAATTTCTGTCTCTTATCAAAGCGTTGGTAAGTGTGGGCACGTCTCTTCCCTTTTGTGGGTTTGTTTTATCTGCAAAAATGCGAATAATAATAGCAATAAAAAGAATTTTACTACCTATTCCCAGAAACCCTGAGTAAGTAGCTATTGTGATGAGAGGAAAAAGGACTAAAGGAGCATTTTTATTACAGAAGTTCACATCACTTCTTTCAGTAGCTCTTCTGGGAGTTTCCTTTTGGTTTCATAATTTCTTGCTGTGTAAGTATTCTTTTAGCCAAAGCATTTATGAAAGACATTTCATGTTCCATCGCTCTTGAAGACGTAGCCCATCTTTCGCAGACTCCTTGAACCGTACGCTCTGCAAGGAGTTAGTCTGCCCAGTGAATGGACCTGCCTTGGATCTGCCTGAAAGGCATCATTAGCAAGAGAGGGTGTTGGGAGCATCCTGCAATGATCTCCTGTCATGCTCATATTTTTTTTTTTCCCCTTTTGTTCCATTTCTCTTCCGCAGAATGCTGAGCTGTTGTTCTGTCTGTAGGTTGGTGTAGAAGGGAGCTCTGCTGCTTCCAGCAAAGGGCACTTGTTTGCTCCTTCACTGCTACACTGCTAAATTGCTGGAGTCCCAGGGGCACCCTTACTCATATGGATAGTTTTATTGGGTACCTCAGCACTTCATACCTGCTCAGGTATTGCCACCAGGACCAAACTTGCCATCTGTCTGAATATCCTGAGGTTGGTCCTCTACTATGGTAGGAGCCAGGGAACTCAAATTTGGCCAGTGATGCCCCTGGGCAGCTGGGGCTTTTTTGGCAACTGTTTGTAGAAGACAGTCTGGTCAAGGAACTGGTTGTAGTCGTGAAGCGTGCTGTGCTCATGGCTGTCTTTGCATGGCCATTTTCATCTATATGCCTCTATAACGCCCTGTAGGAGCTGCATAGACAAAGGCATTGGCTTTAGTAAGAATCATGAGGCAGAAAAGATGTTGGTCATTATTCTGTGCTCAGTGGGGCTTCTTATGCAGAGCCTGTGTACACTGAGGATTGTGGCTGTTACTGCAGACTATTCTTATAGAGTTTAAATAATCCCGCTGTTATTTGATTTTTAAGTTATTCATAAGATTGGACACCTTCAGGGTGCACTTGCTGAGTGGATTTTCCGTACTGTGCTAACTACACAACTGTTTGGTGCTGGTGGTTAGTACAAGTCCTAGATTGTATTGTCCTCCTGGTACACTGGAACATTTGTGGAGAATCTTTCAATATCCTGCAGTGAAACTAGGTTAAGATCTACTTCAAAAAGAATAGTAACTTCTCCTGACTGTTCATTTCCCTGCAGTAGAGACTGGATGACTTGATCTCTGCACGTATCAACACGATGATCAAGTTTCACAGCAAAATATCCAGTGGTAACTATAACAAATATTCAAAAATGTAAGCCTGACTTGTAATATAAGGCCCCATTTGGTTATGCAGTTCTAAGTGTAACAGGAGTGATAGTCAGGGCTGGATTTTTTTAGGGTACATTTATCTGCAGTAATATGCAATGGGAGGTCTGTCAAAACAGCCTTTTAAAGCTAGAGCTGCTTGTGGCATGGCGTTAGATCAACTATGCTGTAGCAAAATCAGTGTGAGGTTCCACAGCTAAAGGAAAAAAAATCAAGTCTTTCAGAGCATCTCCCTTTCAGGTACCTGCTAGGAAGTGGGAGAGCTGAGGTGTTTTGAAAAAGGCAAGGTTGGATCCATTTTGTGTGTTTCCTAAGGGAGATTTGGCCCGTAGGTCTGTCCTTTCCTTTTTCATCGGGCAATGACAGGGGACATAAGGCTTAGACTTGCCTCCCACATGGAGATGGGGAGCACCCTGGCACAACAGCAGGGCTGTTCATACGGTGTTTGCTGAGCTGCTGCTGTTTACAGAGCAGCATATTAAAACCAGCCGTTGTGCAGCGTAGTGCGGCTGCCCTTGCCTTAATTCTCAAATTGAGGCAGTTGAACAGCTTATTCCAGCATGTCAACCCCATGTGTGCCAAGAGGAATAAAGAGGTTGCAGAGATATGGATGTGGAAATGTTGTAGACTGGACTAATCTGTTCTTCCTGATTGCCAGTTGGAAACTTTTGTTTCAATCAAGGCTATTTTTCATGAGCCAAATAAAACCATGGAATTAAGCTAGATTAACACACCAGATTTTTGGTTTCCAAACTATCAGTCAATCTGTTGATTTAAAGATATATTTTTCCAGCTTGCTTTCCTGTATTGTTTTCTTTCTAGGCCTCAGTGTCTCTTCCATGGCCGTTCAAGGGTTGACATTGATCAGCTCTCTTGAAGAGCAGAGGAATAAGAACATGCTCTTTGCCCTCTTTTCCAAAACAGCATCTCTTTTTTTCTCTAAGAGCCTGGACTCTGAATGGAGCAGACTTCATTTCTGGCTATATTTGTGAGTGTTTGGCCTCCTTTTTAATACCCAGCCTCTCCCAAATTCAGACAGAGATATTCACATAGTAGTTATACAACCAACAAATAAGTCTGCAGCCTAGAAGCTCCCCTAGAGAAACTATTTTCCATTCATGTTTCTATGCAACCAATGAAACAAGAAATTGAAGGGGAAAGTGGAATTCCTGAACCTCCAAACGTTTTTCTTTGTTCTGGGAAAGTTTCCAGTATTTCTTTTAGACAGAGAGATGTTAGTGCACATCATCTTCAGGTTTTATCTTGCACAGCTCTTAAGAATTTCTGTCTCTCAGAGATTTTGAAGTGTTTGCCTGAGCTCATCTTGTTCTTGTTAGTAATTCCCAAAATTGTATTTCAGGAAGGAATTGGTAGAAACCAGTGTGCTTCATTTAACTGGTTGGACTTGTGCTTCCCATGAGAGCAGAATTGGTACTAGAAAGCCATGGCATTCTGATTTCCTCTAGTGAGACCTTTAATGAACTCCCAGTGAACATTTCACATATCTCAGTATTTGGCACCTGGGTGTTTCAGTCCACAAATATGATTTATGTCATTGGTAAACCTCAAAGGCTTTTTGAAGAGCTGCAGGATCCTTATTCATTTTCCTTTTAAAAGTGAAGGAATCAAAGAAGAAACAGCTGAAGGAACTTTCTCCATGGCCACTCAAGGGTCAATGGCACAGCAAGTTGGAGTTCTCACAACTTTTCATCAGCTGTAGACCTTTCTGAATAGTTACAAACAAGGAGGTACTGCAAGCTAGTTGTGTGGTTTCCTTTGGTTCAGATCTCTTAATGTGACTGCGCAGAGCTGGTGGGCACAGGAAGAGACCAACTCTGGAATGGGTCTGTTGGAGCTGCAGGCTGCTAAGCTCCTTCTGGGTGTGGACTTCTCACCTCCACCATAGGCTGGCTGATGTGACACTTTGTCATTAAGCCAGTATCTAATGTGCTTGCTGCTTTCGCCCATAGTCAGAAGGTCACAGAGGTAGGTGTAGGATGTTTTAGCACTGCTTTATTTTGTTGCCACTAGTTTTTCTACTAATCAAGTTTGGCTGGAAGCAAGAATCAGGTGCCATTTCTCTGAAAACCAAAGCTTTGCGATTTCAGTCCCCCTGGGGCTCTCTTTGCACTTCTTCCCTGCCTCATTTTGGGCTTTACTTGTGAAGGGTGTGTATGTGCAGAGGGAAATACGCAGGGAATACATAGGGAATGATGACCAAGTGGAAGTCCCAGTTAGTTACCTTGCTGCACCCAAGTCCCTTCTCACAGCATGGGCTGTAGCTCCATCCTTGTTGGTGCATGGAGTGATTGGGGGCCAAATCCACTGCCGTAGCAAAGTGAGGATTGTGCCCATTAGCAGGGGTGTGTTCTGTGTATTGATTTAACTTGGGATTTCCCTCCTGCTCTTCCCTTCCCTCTAAGAGATCCTTAACTGAGGTATAGAAATAAGCAGAAGTAATTAAAAGGCTGTATTTCTCTAGAGAAAAGAGCAGTTTGAGCCAGATTTGCAGGCAGTCAGAAGCCACTGAAGAGACTTAGGGCTGTTTCATAGAGCTGCAGTTTATCTGAGTTTGGGCCCTGAACTGGGGCCCAACTGTGAAGAAACCAGCTGTCCCGAGCTCCTAATCATCAGCAGAGACAGCTAAATGAATCCCACCTGCACTAGGCTGGAACAGCACCGCGTTTCATAGCAGCGTAGGCTCCCCGTATGGCTAACGATAAACATGTCCAGATGGGATTCCTGCCTCCCTAGGTATCTGGAAAGGCACTTAGGGCTGAGTGTGTTGTGCCACTGCCCTCTGTGCTGCCTGCGCAGCAGTGGAGATGACTAGTTTAGATTAGGTATGTAACGTTTTGTTGGCTGAAATGAGATGAGGGAAATTCCACACCTGTCATCTTGTGTGGGTT
This sequence comes from Crypturellus tataupa, assembly GCA_034781795.1. Classification (NCBI taxonomy): domain Eukaryota; kingdom Metazoa; phylum Chordata; class Aves; order Tinamiformes; family Tinamidae; genus Crypturellus; species Crypturellus tataupa. Next base: position 691,360 of record JAWLRI010000551.1, on the reverse strand, counting down.
GGGTGACCCCTGGAAGTGCCACTATACTGGTGTCTCTTAGAAAAAAATCACAGTGAAAGAGAAAAGTTTTTTGTTTTGCTTTGTTTTTTTCTTTTTCCAGACAAAATCAGAGATAATGTGATAATGTCCCTACTAGGTTTCTTTTATATTGAAGATCCTGGTCGCTTAGGATGCTTAAATGCTTTGTGGAAGATGTCTGCAGTTGAAGGCCTGTGGGCATTGTGTTTGTGAAAGCAATTTTTGGCCTAAAGATCTCCAGCAAGCTAAGCACTCTGTGCGTACAGAGCAGCAGACTGTACTTGGGAAGCAGCAATTAGAAAGAAAGAATTAGCAGAAATTAGAAGAGAAAGAAAAGTCCATTAACATCTTCCTTTGTGGTAGGAAGTAGGTCAGTGAGCTGAGAGGGACCCTGGACAGACTTGCGGTTCTAGTGCAGTGAGGCTGAGAGAATTAGATGCTGAAGCAGAAGCAGTGATTTAATCAGCTGTTGGTGGTCTAAAGTAAAGAATACCTGATACAGGGTCATAATTGCAGAGAAATTTCCCACTCGGAAGAGGGAGCTGATTTCAGCCTTCTATTTGCATGCAGAGTGAGATAAATCTGTTGTCTTTGTCCTTTTCTTTTTTTTTTTTTTGTCTTTGGCCTTTATGTCTGGAGGGGCTAGAACAGATTAATTGGGGCCGTGCAAGACTATTCTGTGTAGCCCCTGTGAGCGCTGTCCTTGGCACGAGGCGGTCTCTGTCACATCCAATGTAAGGCAAGCCGGGCCACTGCGATGGTGGTGGCACCGCAGGACCCCAGCACCAGGCTGTGGCCACAGGCCCTCGAGGTGGCCTGGTTTCATGCGTGAAGAAAGTTGTGGTGTGATGAGAGAAGGAAGAAAGCAGCCTCACCTCTCCTAGGAAATTAAGGGTAAGAGTCCAATTATTTTGCATATAATGCCCTCATTATATGGTCACTGCAAGCGGGGATGGAGTTTGGCAGGGCAGAACAGAAGCATTCTCATGCTTCTATTTTGCACTAGGAAAACCTCACTATTTAATTACGTGGTTACAAATGAAGTTTTGGCTCTTGGGGTTTCAACTGCTTGAAGGGAGCTGCTGATCATGATGTAGCTGGTGGTCATATAGGGAAGAGAAGGAAAGGGGGGGGAAATTAAATCTAGGAGAGTAACCATATAGCTTATTTTTTTTGAAACATCCTAGGGCTAACTGAAGAGGGAAAAGATTAAAGGTTCAGGTGTGTCCATGTAAAGAAGAGATCAAATCTATTATTATTATTAACAATCTTTGTTTAAGAGAAGAAGTTTCTGTTGCCGAGGGTCGAACCAATCCTTATGCAGACTTCTGTTAGTCAAGTGCAGGACTGAAACACCGATATTTCGGTCTAGGCATTTTGAAACAACTGAATTGCAGCGACAGCTGGGTCACCTGCCATGGCAGAGGTCGGGGATGCTGGTGAGATGGCAGAAGTGGATGGGGTACGTGTTGATGCCGTTGGGCCAAGAGTGCGCTGTGGCCAGCTGGTGGTTTGAGGGCCGCAGCAAGAAGCTTGATGGTGCTCTAGGGAATCCCAGTCTGCCACAGAAACCGTGAGGTCCATTGTTCTGGAAGGGCTCTGGAACGGCTGATTCTTTCTTTATTTTTGTTTGCTTGCTTTGGTTTCGACAGAGAAGGGTTTTCTCCCAAATGGAAGTATTTAAGAATATTTCAAAAATATTCGCATTTTCCAGCTCTTCTGTGTTTTTCTTTTTTTTTTTTTTTTTCTTTCTCTCTCCTCTCTCTCTCTCTTTAGGGAACAGAGGGGAAAAGAAATAAAAGAAGAGATGATTGTTGGTGCTCAAAGCTTGTAGTTTTGAGGCAAAAAAGCTTTAAAAAATAACCTTTCCTAAGTTTGAATAGGACATTTTAATAATAATAATAAAAAAAAAACTGTGCACACAATTAACAAGCATTGTCATCCAAATTTTTTTCTTTATATACATATGTAAGTGTATATATAATGCAGAGTAAGCCTGAGCTATACAGCTGTTTAGTTTCCAGATTAACTAAGATGTAGATTAAAAGAAAAGGAAGTTAAAGATATGAAGTGCTTCATGTCTTGGTTTCTCTAGACTCTAACAAGGCAGAATTGGAATGGAGACAGCAACGAAATAACGTCTCCATGGACTCAAGTGCCAAATTACAAAAAATGTAAATAAATTAGTTGAGTCATCTTGCTGCTTTGTGGGCTAAGAACAGGAAGCTCAGCAAGCAATTTCTAGAGTCTTCTGGAATCGTGTAAATGTACTGATGCTGTACAGCATCAGGGATGCTGTAAAAGTGGGGTATGACATGGTAGAATAATTTCTGTTACAGAGTTATATTTTGGTGTAGGTAGTTTCAGAGAAGAAATCATTTTTGTTTTAATAAAGTTGTACGACGGCATCAGTTCCACGAGGAATAAAAGCCAAGCCCCTGAATCACTATGTCTTAAAGACGAGTGCAGCCTTCCTCATGATGCTGAGTGAATTCATAAACGTAGTGGGTTAAACTAACCCAGGTCAGAAATTAAAGGATTAGAGGGAGGGTTTGGTGTGGCTGCCCCTCTGGAGGGGTTTGGTGATGTGTTGCTGTGGGATCCTGTTACTGCAGGTTGTGCTCCTTGCCCCTTTGGAAAGACCTCGTTGCACAGGTGGTCTGTCAAAGGAAACCTGATATTTTGAGGTGTTGTGTTGTTTGTGCACCTCAGGTTTTGTTAGCTGCTATATTGAATTTACAATAGAAATAAGGTGATTTTTTTTTTTTTAAACTATTATCCTTATTTCAGTATTGGCTGGTATCATCCAGCTGGAAACATTCTATCTTTCTTGTAGCACTGACTTCTCTGGGCTAGGTACTGTTGTGTCAGTCTTGGTTTTAGATGGTGGTGTATGAAAAAAGTGAAAAACAGGCCTAACAAAAACCTCTAGTATGAGATGATGTTTGGAAGGAATTTGTGCTTTATTTTACAATCTCAGGCTAAAATTGAAGGGGAATATGTTATTATTATCCTTGTGTATTATTATATACAATTATCTCTACTTACTATTATCTTTTTTGCATTTTCATGACAATTAAACAAACCGAGAGCTCTGATGGCATTTGTTTTACTGTGTGCCTCCAGAATAGGGTTTCTCTTGTGCAGGGTTTGTCATCAGCTTAATGGGTAAAGAATGATGATATTGGACACTTTGATACAAATCTGATTTTAGCATAGTACTGTTGCTGTTTCTCATCCAAGTCCAGGCTGCAGTCTGTGCTTTTCTGTTTGTGCCTCGTTTTGCTTTCTACAGCTTCAGTAAGTCACTGTGCAAAAAGAACTCCTAAATATTTTAAAATTGTTTCTTTCATGATTTTCATACAGTAGTGGCACACCTCATAAAATATATTATTTATGCATATTGGAGTTGGCTTGTACCTTTTTTTAAGAGAAACAGCATTTTTCTTTTGCTGTCCCTGTCTTATAAAAGCTCTTTTTATTTATTTATTTTTCTGTCCAGTCATGTGTATCTTCCAAAAATGTAGGCTCTTGATTTAGCGTCCTCATTCTGACACTGTGGCAGGTAAAGATTGACTCTGTCTAACTTTTTGGGAGAAAGACATTTTGAGTTCATTTTTTTTTCTGTTTCTGACTTACTTAGATTAATTTTTTTATATTACTTTCTGGAAGTAAAAATGTGGAGAGATAATATGCCCATGTAAAAGTAATATCTGTCTATAAGCAGGTGTATAGAAAAAAGTTATCTGTTCTACAGGAATGGAATATTTATGCATATGTATTAGTTTACATATATTCCTGTATTTCTAATTTTAAAAAAGATAGAGTGAACTGTTGCTGTGAGCTTCTAAGTAATATCATGTTTTTGAGGTGTCCTTCCCATTCAAGTCAGGTAGACACAGTCCACATTCAAGTTGCTAATTCGTGAAATGCAGGATGCCTTCCTTCTCATTAAAATGTATTTATTTGTTTTGCAGTGAGACTAGCTTCCTTAAGATGTTTCTTTTGATCTCTGATAATGTCCCAGACTCGCTAGGACTGCTGGCATGCAGTGGTGTTTATCTCATTTCAATTTTACATCCACTACTAATTGAAGTTGAATAATATAACCTCATTGCACCAACTGTTTTAATTTGCTAGGTCTCGCTATCATGTCCAATAAGATGCTGGTGTTGTTAGTGCTTGGAAATCACTCCCTGTCTGTAATGGGAAGGCTTTTTCATGTGTGTGCCTGTTGGTTTTCTGGCTCTTTATTGGATTTTATGCATTTTAAGAAGTGGAGGGAAAGCAGTGAGGGAAGAGAAAGATGTTCATTTCATTTCATTTTTTTTTTGGAAACTTGGGTTTGTAATTTCCCTTAAGTTTTTGGGGAAGCAGCGCGATGCAGGTGGGCAGCTGAAACACTTAGCAGTAGCAGCTAAGTAGTAGCAGCTGCAGAGTGAAGTTAGCAAAGTCCCAGGTCTTCTCTGCTGTCCATGCTGGAGCCTCTAGAGCTGGTGAAGGTGGTGTCACTCCCGGTTTGCTGCTCTTGTCTTTCTGGAGGCCTTTTATCCTTCAGAGAGGTTGAAAGGGGTTGCTGAGGGAGTGAATAAAACTAAATTTCCTATAACTGTGTCTGGAGGAAAGCTCTGAAAGGAGGGAGGAGGTGCGAATGTGAGCTTTCTCCAGCAACTTGGATTGTAGAGAAATGTGAAACTTCACAGTTTTCCCCCATCTCTCTCTCGAAAGTTAACACGAAAAATAGATAGGACTTGGAGACAGTTTTCTGACAGAAATCCCAGAACCTTCATTCCCAGAAGCTGAGATAGTGACAAGAAGCTGGTTACTCAGCAGGGAGTTACCCATGAATTTCTGTTAACTGAGTTAAATCCTCCAGCAAGCAGGTGTCACATAAATGTTTTGATTCTTTGCAGTGCATATTTGCATATTTCAGGCCTTCTGGTACTTATGATTCTAGTTGGATTTGCCCAAGTCTTAAAGAGAGCAAACAGGGAAGCCCTTGATTTGTACAGGATCCTTGTGTGGATCCTTGTGTAGCCCTGGATGCCCAAGGCTGGGCTACTCAATGTGAAGGGCTTCTTGTCCTACCAACCCAGCTGTGATGTGGCCTCCCTGCAGGCCCTGGGACTGCTGTCATCATGTTGGGGAGACTTAACAATCCCAGAAAAGTCAGAGAACCAGGGAGACTAGGTGTGGAACTGGAATTGTAAGCTTAGACCCCAAAGTTGAGCAGTTGTCCTTATGTGCTGCGAGCTCTCTTTGCGTGTTTGATGGTATTATCACACCTGACTTTGAAGTTTTGTCAGAGGCTTCTGCAATTTGTTTTTGAAAAATTTAGAGATGTTACTGTTTGTTATGCTGTCTGTTTTGGGTTCTGTGGAGGTTCGAATACTCCCTTAGCCTAAAATGGTGAGAAGTGGTGTATACACGGCCATCTGATGGTTCCCCTCTGAGCCACATCCCTGCTGTAGCAATGACACTGAAGTGTCCCCCTTGCCATCCCAGGCAAGTATCCTGTTCCTTCTGCTTGGACCAGCATTGCTTTCTTTGTATTTTTTTTCTCCCTTCATGCAAATATGTCTGAATTGTGGGAATGCCTTCCCCCTCCCTCCCCACCTCGATAGAGTAACACTTGGCAGCTGGAAGCATTTTTATTTTCACCATAATTCACTTTTGTCTTTTCTTGTTTGTTGGGATGATGAAGGTTGGCAATATGCTGTCTGTAATCTCTGGTATATTTTTTTCTGTTACGTTAATAGATTTCCTTAGTACTTGAGGAGGAGCAAGTTCCAACTTACTTGTTGCTAATCAGAATGTGAAGAAGTTTTTGGTGGTTGTTCCCCTCCCACCCCCGCAAACTGTAATTCAAGGTTACGCATGTGCAAAAATAGCTTTAGGCAACAATAAATACTTTCTTCGTCAGGTCTAGCTCATTCTATTGACATATTGTTTTGTAAACTGTGGGTGACTTGCATTGTTCTCAACCAAAATAACTTGCATCAATCAGCATAAGAGGGTAATTAATTTACATATTTTCATTATGGAAATGTTCCAGACTTTTTCTTTTTTTTTTCTTCTTCTTATGTACAGTGCTAGACTAGAGAAAGAGAGGAAAAGTGCAATAAGGTCTTAGATATGTAGCTTGTTTTTAAGTTATTCTTTACTTTTGCTTGTGCTGGAGAAAACATTCTGATCCTCTTAAATTTGGGCAAGGCGTAGCATCGAATCAAAATCGAATGAGAGCTCAGAGTGAAATTGGGTTTTGTGCCCCTGCCACACATCAGCACAGCCTTAAGGAGATGACGGGAGGCCGGGTATTGTATGCACTAGTGCAATGCAGTCCAAAGTGCTCGTCACAGAATGTGCTTTAGTTAACTGTTTCTCTTCTGGATGAGGAGCTGGGCTTAGATCAGCAGGGGAACATATGGCAGATGCAGAGACTGGGAGGATTTTTCTGAGATGCGTGCCTGGGAAATATCTGCTCGCCAACGTATGCAGTATATAGTCTTTGAAATGCTAAGCAAGTGCTTGCCGCTCTTGGAGCAAGGCAGCAAGATCCACCTTGATCTTGCTCGTCCGTCATTCAGGGTTAGTTAAACACCGGCTTCTGGTGAAATGCAGAGCTGTGCGGTTACCTTTGCACCTGGATTGGCAGGAGGTGGCTGCTAGGCTGTGAACTCCTGTGTGTGAAGGTGTGTCCTCGCCTCCACTGCATTTGTTTGGTTGTTTGGATGGTTTTTAATGCAATTTTTTTTCCTCCTCTGATCCTTCTGTGGGACAATGGATGGAGCAGTGAAGCAGGGTGCTCCAAGCCAAGGAGTTTCATGCATAGATGCTCAGGCTAAGCAAAACGGTTTACCTAGACCTTTGTGCAAAATAAAACCTCAGTTTTATTTAAATCTGAAAAATGTAACGCAGAAAGTCTGTCTCGTTTTTACATTGTATGCTGTCTGTTGCCAGTATGCTGTCCTTCCATCCTGTGACGTCTGTAGCTGATGGAGACTCCGCCGAGACCTTGCCTTCCCCGTGCTGCCTCGTACTGAGCTGTGACCCCGTGTCTGCTGCCTCTCATCCCTGTGCAGAAGATGCCCACCTGTGTGTGGGCAGGCTTGCAGGCTGGCCCGGCTGCTGGTGGCCCGGAGCCCACGTTCTGTGTTCGCCCAGGCTGGGAACCCTTGTGCTTCACTGCAGGGGCTTGGGCGAAGTCACCTGAGTGCTGGTGAGCTCTCCAGAGCCAGCGCCTTCCTGTGCTTTTCCCAGGTACCTGGGAGGCTGGATGAATTCTCCCGTTTGCTGGCAAAGAACTAGTGAGGTGGCTGACCCCAGCAAAGCCCCTGTGGTTATTCCCTGAGGGACTGTAGGGGCCAAAGAAGCTGGTATAGGAGTATGGCCAATGTGACTGATGGCATCTTGACAAGGGGATTAGTCCCTGGTGCTCGCTCGCTCTATGCTAATTCTTGCAGTTTGAGATCTGACTTTATTCTCTGCCAGTGTGAACTCACTCTGCTTGCTTGTCTTTCCATGAAATCAGAGGTGCTAGGAGTTAGGATCTTGCATTTAAGAAGGCTGCTTTGAAGTGGCCCCCTTTTTGTTGTCCCAGTTGCTTCAGAGCACGTGATGCCCAGACCTGCACTGGCTCTCCACATCCCAACTCGGTGCATTTCTATCCTTCTTTGCTCTATGCTGAACTGATGTGGTCTGAAAGCCAAGCAGAATTTGCAAGTTAATCTAGTGAAAGCCTAAGTGCTTCAGGTTTTAATCTCTTCCTAGAAGACAGCTGATGGCTGCAGCACGTGATGCCAAATACAGGCACCCAAACAGTACAGCCGTGCTAGCAGCGAGCAAGCGCTCCCAGCCTTTCTCTTTGTAATGACTTTATGATAGCAGCTTGAAAATTAATGTTTTTTATCTGTTTTTTTTTTTCTGATTATCTGTTCAGTCGTCTCCCTTTGTAGAAGGGTCTGCGTGCAGTCTGTATTCCTCTTCCATCTCCACGGCTTTTGAAGGCTCCAGTCTGGGATCCGTTGTCCTGGCAGCACTTGATTTTTGGATAGAGCACAACTGGCTGAGGCCCAAAGCGAACTGGTACTGTGCTCAGTGAGCACTGTGATGTTTAAATAGGCATGAAGGCTGGAACTAGGTTGTCTAAACACGGATCTACTGACACGTTAGGAGCTACAGGGTATCACGTTGTTGTTGGTCCCCAAGGACATGGTCACCCACAGTTTCTCAGGTGCGTCTAGGATGCCACCATACTCACATGCTTAGGCACTTGAAACTCTCTTAGTGCTTGTGAATGAGGTGATAACTTGCTATCCAAGGAGGAAAATCAGTCTGTATCTTAACGCAGTGTGGCACTTCACAATATTTTTCTTTCCTGGTAAAGCAGAAGGTTATTTAATACTCATACAGTTATAATAGTTTAAGATATCCATTGGTCAGCAAATTAGAACCTTTTCTGAGGAGAAAGGGAGAAAGTGTAATGAAGGTGAGTTGGAAGGTAGTAATATATTAAAAACAAGTTCACAGAGATAAATCCTATTGGGATGTGCCTGCAGTTCAGTGGTGTATGAGTGCCGCAGAGCAGACGTTCTGGGCTACGCAGGGGAGTTAGGTGTGCATTGAGGTCTTCCATTATTTTAATTTATTTTGCTGTCATAACTTGCAAGCTTCTAGTCTCAAGCTATTTGGTACATTTAATAACTGAGTATTGTTAAAATAAATCTTAGCAAGGAGAAGCTGGAAAAATGAATGAGAGATGCTCAAAAACAGAGAGAGAGAAAAAGAATCCCAAGTTCTTCGGTTATAAAATATCTGGCTGGTGTCTGGTACTGGGGTAGGCAGTTTGCCTACAGGTCTGCCTGAATAGATCTCACTGAACAGGTAGAATTGGGAAATAAATACGAATGATGGCTTGTTTTTTATATTAATCTTGGATACCCAACAAGTATGTGTATATATACATGTGTATGTGTGTACACGTATATATGTTTCCATGCATACAGACAGTCATACATATACACTTTTTTGAACTGTGCCAAAGTCCTGCAGCTTGCAGGACCCAGCCTACCTGTTTTCTCCCCTCCTGAATGGAAATTTGTACTCTTCCAAATGCTACTCTTTACAAAGGATGCTCTTACAAATGCTTACAGATGCTCTTTACAAAGGATGTTTTTATACAGTTTTATTGGGTGGCTTGTGTGCATGTGTCCCTAAATAGCAGTAGGGATTCTATCTGCTGTGGAAGGCTTTGCGGAACAAAAGTGTCACCGCTTTGGAGAAGGGCAAAGCAGCAGCACCTTGAATGGTCCCTCTGGAAGGCGATGGGACCGAGCTCCTGGTTGCATGCTGGTACTTGAGCAAAGTTGCCATGATGGATTCTCCATGCAAGAGCAGAGAGGGCTACTGCTCCCAACTCCCACCAGTTCTCCTTGTGGTTTCAGTTTGGGTTCAGTTGTCCACTGGACGCCCAAGAGCCCTTGTGTAGCCTTCCTCAGTGCACAGGGGAGACCGTTTCCAGCCTTGAGTTGGTTGGATTTCAGCAAGCGGTGGCCAGGAGTGATTTCTGTACTGCGTATATGTGATTGCAGAGCGCTTCCAGAATGAATGCAGCTCTGCAGAGCTGCTTTAATGAGCTGGAATGGTGATTCTGGCTTATTCTGCTGCATCTTGCAGCACTTCACTCAGCTGAAATACCTTTTCTGTTCTTAAAATAGCCATGCTGATTTGGATTTTAATTGCAGATATTACAGCTGTCAAAGAAAATGAAAGATGTCCGGATGATTGTGTGTGTAGTATAAATGGAAGTTGGGGATATGACAAGTTCCAGCCTTTAGATCTTCCTTCGTTCAACACTATCACAGATGGGCCTGGATGTTAGAGTGATTAGATGGAACAGAGTCTCCTTAGCGTTAGGATGACCCTGAAATGCACCATGCCTCATTATATACACTAAGCTAATCTGATAAGTGTATATCCTACAAGGACTTCAGGGTTAGTAATGGTAGCAAACAGGGATAGATGTTACGTATGCCACTTGAAACCTGACTGTTGATAAATTAGCATAGACTTCAGTAAAATACTGAGACTGATTTCAGAATTCAGTTAGACCCCAAAATCTACTTTATAAATATTTTTATCTTACTAGTAAAAAAGAGATTGGTCCCCAGACTGCATTTGAAGTGTTCATCAATCAACATTAGTAAGAGGGAAAGATCCTTCTGAGTAAGGGAACTGACTCTTCTCCATGCAGACGTGTCGGTAACAGCCATCAAGCAAGCGGTCTGTCATCCTTGCTGTCTGCCTTCATTGTCTGTTGATTGAGTTCTCAGGTTGTACGAGTTCATAAATCGCCATATGGAAAGAGGCGTGTTAGTCTGGCTTTAGTTGTTTCTTGTGTGTGTGTTTGTTTTTTTGTTTTTTTTTTTTTTTTTCCCCTCTTTCTCTTTTCTCCATGTTGGTACCCTGGAGGATGGATTTTTGACTCTCTGCAGGAGGTTCCCTGGCGGGTTCCTCAGGCAAAGCTGCCACAGCTGATCATGGGACCGTCTGCCCCAGCTCGTTACCAGCATAGACGGGAGAAGAGATAGCAGGTAAAAACCTCCAAGCTGACTTGGTAAATAAGTGCGATGCTGACTAGGCAGATCAAAGCATGAAGAGTGCAACATTGACTTTGAGCTGTGCGGTGTGATGGGGAGAACGGCAGGAAGGTGTTCCTGAGAGGTGAACGGGAACCCCCTCTGCTAACCCAAGGAAATTTGGGCAGGGGATGCGAGGGGTGTTTTCATGGTAGCACATCTTGGTGATCCTTTTGGGATCCCCAAAGACCCAGTGTTGCTGGCATGTGAAGTTTTCTTCTACTCTTCATGTGTTTAGTATTAATCATTTAGTTGCACATCTACATGATCAAAGCTAAAGTCAGGGGCCAGTAAATGTTACAGTTAAAAGATCTGGTCCTTAGAGAAATACAGGACTTCTTTCCAGTTCCTATTGTGAAAGATAATATATGTTGGGGTCATGGAGAGTTTAATTATGCCCTTGCAGCTTTCTAATATGCCTGGAGGGAATTTTCTGAAGCTTGACAACAAAAACAACAACAAAAGCAGGAGACAGGATGGGTAATGTGATTGTTTTTATTTATTTATTTATTGCTTTGTTTTGCTTGAAGTGCAGAAAATTGAATGGCAGATTGTTGCTTGATTATCAATAAAACTTTTTATTTTTTGTGCTCTTTATTACTTCGTAAGCTCAATAATAAAATTCATTTGATCTCCCCCACCCCCAATATGAGTGACAGGGGAAACTTTGTTCCAATGATGTTTTTATTGGCCTGTGTTCGTAGTTAAACCAATTACATAGGCTAAAGAGAGTGTTAGCAGTTGAGACTGTCGGGTTCTCTGTGCTCTGAGTGTGTAGGTGCTCAGAAACGGTCTGTCCTGGCTTACAGTCTGTCCTGGTGGCACGATACTTAACTTCCACTTCATTTTTATTCCCTAGCGCTCGGTTGAAGCGAAAGCAAAGGCAAGATGAGTTTTCCTGTCTGAAAGGACTCTTAATAAGAGACTCAATATTTAAGAGGCATGCGGGATGCTTTTAAAGTTACAAGAGCCATTGGGATTACATTGCAGCCTCACCCAGGGGAGGAGAAGAGAAAGAGAAGTGCTGGCACACCGCTGCTAACTGCAATAATAATCTTGAGCTGTCATTTCTTAATGAAGAATTTGCAGAGTGGATGTGGAGAGGCTTTCTTCTTGTTTTGGTCGCTTTTGTTTTTCTTTCCCGCTTTCAAGGCATTGCAGCAAGGCCTTATCCTGAGCACTGGTCTCGGTGGAGGTAGCTGAGCTGTTGCCTCTCTGAAGATGCCCACAACCCCTGGGTGGTGGTTTTTTTTAAGTGATGGGCAGCTGGTGTTACTCACTTGTTTGCTTATCGCTCAGTATCCTTCAGCCTGGGGCACATATTCCACTTATCTTTGTTGCAGGAAAAAAGGGAGGAGGTTCTTGGCATCTTGTATCATTTACACCATTTATGAGCAAGTGATTTGAAAACAGAATCTCTAGAGAAGGCAATGTGAATAAAAGTGGGGAGTTTAAGGAAATTTCACCTGATTACCAAACCCTATAATTTTGCAAGCCAGAAAGTTGGTGGTGTTTTTCAACAAGACCAAAAAAGCTTGCAACCCATTCTTAAGTGGAAGGGAAGTAAAAGTAATAATGAAAAAGGGGTTTGTTCATGGTCTGCTTGTACCTGCATAGGGAGATTACTGAGACAAGGTAGTTCTTTAATCTGTCAGATGGAGGTGTAATGAGCCCCAGTGTTCTGGAAAGTAGAACTGAAAGAAATAAGGCACACTTGCATTTTTCTTTTTATAGTGAGGCCAATTAACCATTGGGGAAAAACTCAGCCAGAAGTGTGATGCATGACTGTTGCTTGCTTTCACAATTGGATGCTTTTCCAGAAAAAATGCCGTGGTTCAGCTTTTTTTTTTTTTTTTTTTAAAGAGCTTCATCCAGGAATCCTTTGGAATTCATAACCTGTATAGGAGAGCTGAATAGATGAACCAAAAACTGTGCTCTTGGCCTTAAATTCGGTGGAATGCTTGCCTTAGTTGCACTGGTGTGTGTGTTTCCAGTGTGTTCCTTTGAAGATCTTTAATAGCTGAGAAATGGAAATCCTCATGTCCTGAGGAGGTGGCATTTGTAAACACCAGTGTTGTTTTCTGTCTATTTTGATGTACTTTTTGATATCTGTACTAGTGTGCTCGGCAGTACTGTGTGCATCGCTTCCCAAGCACCGGTTGAGCTGCTGCTAGTGTCCCCTGCAGTAACGTGCTAGGTACACATTTGAGGTGCCCTCTGCTTCAGGAGAAAGTGTTCTGTGACCAGGTGGTGGTTTAATGCTAAGTGGGATTGAGACCATTAATCGGATAATTAGGTTAATAGCGTAGTGCTTTTTATGAGAGCAATTGTGCCATGCCAAGATAGAGACACTGAGTCACTTTTCAGAAGAAGCAGTAAGAGCGCTGCAGGGGACTCTGCCACCCTCGTTAGTTATCAAGCTGTCAAAATGCTAAACAAGATTCTGGTGCGTGTAGACCTGGGGGATAGTTAGGTGCAGGGTTTGGTGGGGGGTAGGACTGTTCATTACTCCCTTGTCATGAGGAGAAAGGAGGAAACAGGAATCAATCTGATCATAAGTTTGAACAGACTTCCTTTCTTATTCCCTTATCGTTTAATAGGGTATAGAGGTCATAGATGGGGCTTGCCTTGGAGTTCGCAGAATGAACCCCCACTGAAATATTGTCTTATGGAATGTTTTCAGCTTTTACAGACTTGAAGGTGTTACCAAAGCTGCTAGGTCAAGTGTGTAATGGCAATGTAGGGAAAAATGCCGTTCTCAGCATCTGGGAAAGGCTGCCTGGTCAGTGCATCCTTCCCATAGATGCAAACCAGCAGACCTCTTCTGCTGTCAGCTGAGTGGCCGTGGACCTGAAGATGTCCCACTCAGAGGTGTTGTGACCAAGCTAGCAAGAGATCCCCGTTGTGGCCGTGTCTGCCTGTGCAGGCTTCCCTCTCCAGAGCAGCATCCTGGTTCGGAGCGGTGGGGAGGCAGTGGTGCTTGGAGCAGGCTCGGTTGTCCTGCGGAGGATCAGCTGCCGTGCAGATGTTGCACAGCTGTTCTTGCGATCCTTACCTGGGCTCTCGGCCAACTTTATCAAACTCAGATGCTTAAAGTTAGGTTTCTAAATCTACACTTAGGCACCCGTTAGGTCATTCTAGAGCTGTGCTAAGCATCAGCATTTCCTACTTAATTTGTTTATGTTCAGCTTTAGGTCTGGATTCTGTGAGGCTTCACAAACCAGTGCCCATGGCTGGGCCTGAGATATTGTGTCTGGTTGTGCTTGTAGCGATGTGGCCATCACCATGCTGGGCAGCAGAGACGCTCCTTAGATCAGCTTAAAGATGTTTAAAGGCAGATGGGCCAAGTGGAGAGGATATGGGAGACACTTCAGTGAGGTTACTTAAGAACAGTTGTCACTAAGAGGGGAGAATGGCCCTCCTTTTCCGTATCAAGATGTGTGACACTGCTTTCTGTTTGCTCGGTCCCTTGTAGATGGGGCACGTGGGATCAGGCGAGACCTACCTGCTCACCAGCAGCCCTGTGTGCCCCGAGGGCTGCGTGCCCTGTCTGCCCCGTACGGTGGATGGGGCTCCCTGGTGTCTTGTATGAGCCTCTGCAGAAGGTGCTGGGAGCTTCAGCCGTGGCTCTTGTACCATGTGGCTGCTTAAAATCCTTCTCGTCATCATTAGGAAACTGAAATTCAGTGGCAGTTTCACATTGGCACAGTACCCCATGAGAAAGAAAAGTACAGAGGCACGAAAGTAGGTCACAGACTCCCCTGCCTGCCCTTATTTGTTTATATATTTATAGGACTGTGTTCAGAGCTAGAAGCATCAAGAATATACCCAGCCAAGATGCATTTCCTAGCTTGTTCTGTAGTGTCCTTTTTCTGGCATGTGAGTTGAAAGGGAAAGAAATGCTGGAGAGTTTAATTGATTTCCCGTGCAATTGTTATTAATATTTTAGTTGGGTCTGTATACTTTTATTATGATTGGGTACCAGGCACTGTGCAGACTGATTTGACTGTCCCCTTGCCAAAGAGTTAATGCTCCGGGTAGACGAGCCAAAGCATAGATGAGGAACGAGATTGTTTAAATTTAAAGCTGCTGATGTGTGTGAAAAGCGTCTAGATGCTTGTGTTTCATCAAAGTGCAAATAAAGCACTTTGAGGTAGCTATTTGAGGCCTTCTAACCCTAGAGGTTCTGACAGTATTAGCAGCACCTGTACTACAGCTGTGAAGTGCTGTGTTGCAGAAGAGCCTGGTGTGGACGTTCTCCACTGCTGCTTGTAAAGCTATTGTCATCAGGAATCTAAGGGCTGGAAGGAGCAAGCGAAGAGGGAGCCTGACCCTGCAGCATGGTTTGGATGGTTTGTTGGAGGGAAGGAGGAATGAAAACAGTTAAGAGTCTACATGGCAGGGCTGCCTACAGTCATTGAACAGCTCTGAGCTTTTGCATACCCAGAGTCTCTCAGAGACTTGGTTAATGCCGTTGTTGTCCACATGATCAAAGGAATATTTGGCAAATTCTTGAGTTCCCTGAATGCGCAGCTGTAACTGAGATCTGTGTTCAGGCATCAGCGCTTTGGGCTGAGCGGGATGGATGGTGTCCAGCTCTGCTGACCTGTGGTCTGTGGCACGGAAGGTTTTGGGTCCCATGTCCCTGGGCTCTCCACCTGCTCCGTGAGAGGAGTGGGCAGACTGGGATTTTCCCCTCCTTTGGCCTGAGCAGAAGGGAATAGCGAGGTGGCACCAAAGGGAACCCAGAGCAGGCTCTTCTGAACAACAGCGCAGGCCTCCTAGCAGCGTCTTTTGGAAGCTGGAATTTTTGTGTAATATAAAACAGGACCAGGAAGAAATTCAAGTAGCTGCTCTGTGTTTATACAGCGTTTTGCCAGGTTAGTTTCTAGCTTCATTTGGCTCAAATATGCACAGTACTTAATAAGAAATAATAATAATAGTATAAACCCCACCTTAGCTGGCTTCCTGTGGGGGACTTCACTGATTGTTCTGAGGACTGTTCATCACTTCTTAAAAAGTTAACTTAAACAAAACAAGGGATTGTGGCTTTTTCTGAGTGCCGTGACTCTGGGGCTGTTGCTTAGCTACCGCTTGGCAATGACCTTTCCCCACAGAAGGGATGTTTGGAGGCTCCGGGCTGAGATGGCCCGACAAAAGGCAAGAACACAAAACCCCTGGGTGACTGGGCCCCGAGATCTCCATTCCGAACGCAGCGCTTTCTGCTCCCACTGGGAGCTCCTGCGTTTTCTGCATGATCCATCAAAGCCAGTGGCAGTGTTGTCTGGTGGAGCCTGTGGGCTAGGCGTTAGACCGTAGACCATGGAGTCTTTAGTGCCTGAGAGTTCCTCTGAAACGTCGGTGCCAGGCGGGCAATGAGAGTTCTCTAATTTATGACCTCGTGGAGGAGGGGGAGCACTTTCAGGAGGGAAAAGCATCATGTTTCTGCATGGCAATGCACAGTATCCTGGCCTTTCCAGACCTCCAGGCGACTCAGTGTTCCCTCATTCCTGACACAGGCTTTGGATTTGTTGCCACTTCTTGTGGCAAGGAACAGTATCCAAGAGACTTAGTGATCAGTGAGGGTTGGGGACACCAGAACAGGGACCTTGACTCTACTGTCCTCTGTCCCCATGGTCCGGGAGGGAGCTCTGTGGGATGTTGCAGAGAGAAGGGCAGGGAACTGTCTCCATTTCAAAACCTTCCAGACTCTGAAATGTGGCGCTAAAGACAGACTGCTGTTCTTACCAGATCAACAAGTAGTTTTTGGAGAGAACAAGGAAGCTGATGCTTCCTGCGTGCTGCAGGTGAAAGTATCCAGTGGGGTGAGAACACAAAGCTTGGCCTTGATTTGGTTTGTGTATTTTTTGTGCATTTAGTTTTCCATGGTAGATTCAGCCCATCACCTCCATTACTTTCAATGTCTCTTATCCTTCTGACCTTTCTCTAAAGGGGACATTCTTGCTTGTTTTATTCTGAGGGAAAATAAGTGTTTTTGGTGGAATCAAGCCCTTTTTTTCTAACTCAAGCAATGGGACTTCACACAGATGTGTGTGACCCTGTGAAAACCCCTTGGTAGGCACCCATACAAGGCACTAAGCTAGGTATACACAACAGGAAGAGCAAAGGAAACTGCTAGTGTCTGGCAGATTTGGCATCTGAGCAGAGACTTTCATTTTATGAGAACAGAACAGGAGAGCTTAGTTTTGAACCCTTATATTAGCAGTTTTTTGCTTGTGTCAAAACCAGGGAGGGAAAAAGAGTGAGATTTTATCACACCTCTGCATAGGCTATCAAAATATAATTTCATGAAATAGATGCTACAGTCCAGAGTAATTTTACCAAAGGCTTTTATTCAGTGGATTGTTTAAAACTTGATAGCATGAACTCTGAAATGCTAAGAAAACACAAATTGAAAAAACTCGCTGGGAAAATGAATTTTTCTATTTTTGAAAAGAGGATTTTGTGTTAATGAACTGTTTGTTTCTTGTTTAAACATCCTTAAGTAAACTCAGTGTTGGATCAAAAAGCAGAACTGTCTTTCTCACCATCCATGGTGGTGCTTACTTCAATTTATGTTCATCTTTTTGCTGATTCCGAGCAGCATCAGCCATGCTGCCTTAGAGATTGACTGTAATGAGTGCTATAACTGGACTCTCTCTTACAATCAAATTAATTTAAGCAACGATGAAAACTGTGCTAATGGCCCCGTAAGTGAGGAAACTTAAATCCCATTAAATTCCTTTGATGTTCATCTGGATTTGATGCCAGCATGAAAGATGCCAAGCAACAGTAGTAAAAAGAGGTATCTTATTCAATTTTTGTGGGTGGATATTAAACAGTTCGAATAGCAGGAGAAAAATTGTTGTCTTATCCTTGGGTAGTACAGTAGTGGTTTATTACAGGAAAGGGAGAGTCAGTGGAACAGAAGTTGTATCATTTTTCATGTCCCCAAACTCTGACAGTGTACTTTTGCAGTACAGTATTATTCCAATAAATCAAAAGGTAGAATCCTTAGAGGTTTTTGTAAAGGATCATATTTTTGGAGGGAGGTGGGATTCAGACAGATGTGCAAAACTTAATACAGTAAAAAGTTCCCATTTGTTTAGTTGCTTTGGAAGCTGTTTCAGAAGAAGAAAGAAACCAGGTTCAAGTTCAGGCCTTAGCCTCAAGGTGCTCGGGTGCTGCAGTATTTAATTTCTCATCTGCTGCAATACAGGAAAGGTGACGAGTCAGAGCTTTAGCTCAAGTAGAATACACAAATTTTTGGTCCTGTGAAATAAAAGAAAAAAATATGAAGACCTACACTAGTGAACTGTGGCTTGGTCTCCTTTGCTGACCAGTGGTAACAAAAAAGCAGGTTGGTAAGAGGAGAGCAGCAAGGATCCGCCTCAGCCAATGTGTTGTAGCTTGGAGTAGGGCTTGCAAAGGCAGGTGGGCAGCAGGTGTTGATGCCCTTGTGCCCATGTGTTGAACCTGGGGGCAGGACTAGTAACATGACTTACAATGCGAAGCAAAGGGCCCTGTCCCGCACCAGGACTCGTCAGCAAGTGCTGCTTTGGTAAGGGCTGTCTCCTGTCCTGCTGTCTCGGGGTGCTGGCTGGCTTGTATCTCCTGCGCGTGTAGAGTGGCAGTGTCCTTTGGTTGCACTAGCATGTTTGGCCACTGCTGCTGCCCAACATAGTCACGCCATGCTCAAAAAAGGGATACGATCCCTGGCTAGACCAGCCTCCGATTCCTGAGAATCAAGGTCTGCCCAAGTGAGCTCAGTGGGCAGTGAAGGAAGGGTGCAGGAGAAGGGTGCGTGCAGGGCTGGGAAATACACGGATTGCACCTTCCGAGCATCCGGCGGCTTTTCAGGTTGTCGGAGGGCAAGCCAAGGTGGTGCCTGGCAGTGCATTACATTCCCAGCTGTAGCTTGCCCTCTCCCGGAGGGCTGGCAGGGAAGTGACCTGCCCTTTTATCGCAGAGTAAGAAAACACTCAAGAGCAGCCAGAAATGCGCTGTAAATTCCCACCACTGCTTATCTCACATTCTTGCACAGCTATGCTTTTAATTATGCCTTTTTTTTTTTTTTTTCTGGAAAAGGTCTAGCTGGCCCTCAATGACCCAGGGGTTAATTTTTCTAGCCTGAGTCAATAATAAGGGTTTGGGGAGGAAAGTGATGCCTCCTCCTGGTGCTGCTGGAGTTATTGGATCCTCTGTCAGTCTGGGGCTCATCTCATCTCAAAGCTAAGTCTTGTGCAAGCCAGGCACAGTGTGCTCCGGTGTGGAGAGAGGGCAGCACCAGAGCTGGATGTGCTGCCCTGAGAAGCCCTTCCCTTGGACTAGTCTTCAGGCAGGTTAGCTTTAAGTGAGACTAATCCCTCCCTGATTACAAACTGCTCAGTTCCTTGGCATTGCTTTGAGCTAGTGATATCCCAGGTCAGGATAGACTGAGTGCACCTCAGTCTGTCATACATGGCGGGTTTGCTGTACTCCTTAGAGATGGCACCCTTTATATTTTGCTGATGCACAGTAGAATATATTCTGTTTTCAGTGTGTTTGAGGATTTTCTTTTATTTTTGCTCTCTGTGTCCTGCCATCGTTGTGTAAGTTTTTAGTATGGGGGGGTGGAAGAGCACAGCATCTCTTCACACAAGGCTTCCCAGTGAGGTCTCTCACTGAGGGTATTCAATCTTGAAAAAAGTGCCTAGGATTTTGTGGCCCTAGAGTCATCAAAATGCTTTGGAATGGACAAAGACTGGATAAAATATTTTTATTTTTTTTCTCTACTGTTCTGGGAGATGTATATGGCTGAGTATTTTGTTTCTTTACCGGTGACTTCTCATAGATGTGTGGCTATAGCAGTTGCAAAAATACAGCTTGTTTTAAATGCTGCATTGGGTACTAGAGGCAATCTAGCAATGGCAGCATGGAGTTCGGCACAGGCTAATTTTCCCTGCTGCTTCTGTGCACTAAACAACTAGGAAAGTGGTACAGATCTGAGCACTTAACACTTCTGGGAGAAGAGAAATACCTAGAAATATTCTGATTAGCTAGCTTTGGGGGGTGCTCTGTATTCTGTCCCTCCCTCCTTGTTCAGACCTGACAAATATTTCAGCATGGAAGAGTTCATTTGAGGAAGTGAAGAGTTTATGGATTAACGGGTTGAATGTCTGAATTCATATAACCACTATATTCAATATGTTCAACAACTTCAATTGCTTTCTGTCCATCATTTCCTCCTTTTTCAGACCATTAAACATGTTTTCTTAAGGGCTTAGTCTCATATCAGTCTCTGAAATATAAGTATTAGTTTCTCTTTCTCCTTGAGAGGTTGACTTAAATAGAAGGGTGGATTTTATATAAAAGGTTTATCATGCAGGGAGGTGGGATGGCAAGCCCATCTCTGCTTGGTGCACACTGTATTGCTTTAGGATATCCATTAGTTCTGCATCTCAAAGACTTGGATCTTATTTATATTGATTTAGAAGAATTCTTAGAATTTGTATTTGCATGTTGCATGTTGCATTAGTTGGGATTTCAGTTATTTGCATTAGAAATTGCTCCAACTTCAGTATTAATAAGGCAGGTGCTTTTGTATAAGTAATAATAAATAATTAAAAAAACAGAGTAGGTTAATTTTTATATAGCTGCAATAGCTTCCAGCCACCAGAGTAAGACAGTGTTTCCCTAGTGACATCTCAAGTCAGGAAAGAAATTAACTTCTGTGTAGTGCATTGGCAGTGGCAAACAAAATTGAAGATGAAAAGAAAACTCTGTTTTTTTTCCAGCACAGCCATGGTGGACACACAACCACAATTTCTAGATTTGGTTATTTCCATAATGCCTCACACTTGTGAAAAATACTGTGGCAGTACTGGGTCATATGCAGATCCCTATCTTCCCTTAATAAGGATGGATTATAAAAGGATTGGGATCTCCAGACTTATGAAGATCTACAGTAGTAAAAACATCATCTAGGTTTACTGAAGTTGAATTGGGTCATCTAGATGGAAGCTACCTCTGTACAGAGCTGTTATTAAGCCTTTTGGCATCCTGCTGGGTGATTGTACCCTGTTACTCGCAGGCCCTAGGGAAAGCCTGCAAGTGTCTCAGCTTGCCCAGGTGAGTCTGGTGTAGCAGCCAGGAGAAGGTGTCGGCTGGACACATTCCCAGAGATGCCCCAGCCCTTGGGGAAAGTGAACACTACTGTCCTGTGGTGCAAAATCATTTACAAGTTTCAAATGTAATACGAATTCTTACTTATTATCCCTCTTCATTTAAATTTACCTAGAGACTTTTTAGTCTTATAGATGGCATTTTTTTTCAAGTTGGACTTTGCCTTCTAAAGCTGTTAGAGAGCCTTTGAAACCTTTAGTACCTGGAGTTGCAGTAGAAACCTTAAACACGGTTAGAGAAAAAGTAATTGCCTCTGCGTAGTCTCTACACAACTACCCCCTATCACTGCTGAGCTCCCTGTCCGTGAGCCTCTGCTCCTGGCAATGCTTGTGACTTGCTCCCTTCTCTGTCCAGCACTTAGGATGTGTCACTCTAGTGACTCCACTTCTGGTGCTCTTAGAGACATCTAGGAGCTCCTGGTCTTGCCCTGGCTGGAAGAGGGCTGGCAAATGCCAGTGCCTGCTGCTGGTGGGACTTCCCTTTGCTGTGTAGTCAGCGTGGGCTGGGGAAGAGCGTCCGCTTTCCAGCAATGCAACAGCTGGTTTCCCTTCTTTGGAAACAGAATAACTTTGTTAGGGGATAGGAAGAAAGCCAAAAAATCAAATCAGCTGAGAACAAATAATGAAGTTAGCTAGTCCCTATTTCCCTGACTCAGCCAATAAATGAGGGAGAAAGTCTGACCAGAAAGCACAAATGAGGAAAGGCTGCCTGCCTTTCTCATTCTTTATTATTATTTTTAAAAAGCTTATGTGTATATTGTTATCTTCATTTAAAAAAATGCTTTTAGTGTTTTTGGTTCTTGCCACTGTTCTTTCTTAAATGATTTAGAGACCCACAGCAATATAGGGACCTTGGCATTGCTGTCAAAATGAGCAGGATCTTGGAAAGGGTTCATTTCTCTTATAATGTGGTTGATTTTATTTCTGTCATGCACAAATCCTATCTGATGAAGAACACTGAATTGCCGAGCTAGCTTGTAAGTTTTGAGCATCTCCATATTCAGCAGCTATCTTTGCTTCTGTTTTGCAAATTTAGGGCGGCTCAGAGATGGGTTTCCATTGCACATGGTTAAGCACAATTCTTGAGCTTGGGAGAAGCATCTCCTTGATAACCTTAAGGCCTCCAGCCTCTTGTCCCTTGCTTGCTTGTGTATGGCATACTAAAAATGTATGTTTTGAAAGACTCTGACTACTACTACAAAAATGAAAGTATGGAAGGTCTACACTTCTACTTACCCAGCTAAACACCAAGGCTGAAAATCTGTGTGATCTGAAACAACCAAAACCTGGTGTTGCCTTTGGACATTTAGGGAGGAGGATGGAAAGTGCTGCAGTTAGCAGCTGCTTGTGCTGAGGTCTCCCCTTGAAAGAGCTGTGGCCACCGAGCACGTGCTGTACTTCATGTGAGTTGTGCTCCTATATGCTTGGCCCTTGGGATCGATCGCTATGTAAATGCAAATTATTTAATTAACATTATTGTTTCCGTATGCTGCAATATGATTTTTATGGGCTTTTCTAGATTAAAGTTCACTTTAGAAACAGCAATTGCTTCTCAAATTGCTTGGCTGTGCATTGCATTTTAAACCCCTTTAATGCAGTAAGGAATCCTTATCATTCGTTAAGCATCAGAGCAGCAGTCAGAAAAAATGTAACCACAATGTGCAAATATAACACTTCAGAAAGTATAACAAAAGCTGTGTGTGCTTTGACATGGCAGAACCAGTAATTCTTGACTGGTAACAGGGCAAAAAAAATATCACAGATTATACTTACTCCCTCTGGTTCTTAAATCCTCAGACCAGCTTTAGTTATAGGTTTCTTTTCATGTTTTTACTTTCCTTCCCATCTGTGTGTACGGTGCTTTGTCAATAAAACTTCCATATTTGCCAACAGTTACTGCAGTTATTGCCTATATGGAAAACAGGATCTAGCGGTGTGATGCGGCGTCTCATTGGCATTGGTCAGTGGTGAAAGGGGAATTCGTGTGTGCGATGCGGCCATCCGCCTGGCGAGCACGATGCGTATGGTGAGCAGGAAGCTCTTGTGCATCTGGAGTTTTGGCCAAAAGGTGCCCGTGTGAATATATACAGCTTATTGTTTGATGCTTTTTCGTTCATTTTCCCATTGAGAGAATAGCTCAATGATTACTTGCAACATCTGTGGAATAGGAATTTTTCTACCTGCCTGCAGTTTGCCCAGTGCTGTCATTTGTGCTGAGACACTTGAAGACAGTTGTCCTTTTCCATTCCAGCCCTTTTAAACATAAAGCTGAGGGAGTGTTGGAGAATGTCACCTTCCTCTAGTAAGGGCAGATTTTTTCCCTAGAATTTGTAGCTTTTGCATAATTTTTTCTTTTAAGTTTTTCTGCAAACTAAATCTATATTTACTATTTATTTATTTAAAGATAGTAAAGCACATGCCTGTTTGGGGGTTTGCACCGAGAAGAGCAAAGGAAGCAGAGGAACTTGAGCTTCCTACTGAACGTAAAGATGTAAAGGAATCAGTGTGCACAGCAATGCTCTGGATCTCTGGATTTCTGTCTCAGAGGGGGAATAGTCCTGGGCTCCCTTTGTATAGCTTGGTCTGAGCAGATAATGAGGTTACATATTTTCATGCGTGCCTCTGATTATGCTACAGCTGCATATCTATAGCACGTATAGACCGTATCTATAGATCTTGCCCTGGATGCTTGTGAGTTGTTGCACAGGACTTGGAAGAGGCTATGCCTTTGGGGTCAGAAGAGAGAGGAGAGGTGAGAGGAGAGGGAAAAAAAAAAAAAAAGGGATAAAATAAGTGTAATGTCCAATATCTTTCCTTTTATGTAATCTGAGGTGTTACAGATTCATTTTTATTTTCTTGCTGCTTGGTGGTGTTGCTGTTCCCCTGTTAGGAAGGCAGCAGTGTCGGCCTCTCCCTGGGTCGTAGGAGCGTTTTCTGTCACTTTGATTGATCTGCGAGTCACTTTGATGTTCCGAGGCGCAACCTCAGCAGCGTTCGTGGCATAAAGTCACGTGGAGCAAAGCTAAAAATAGAACAGTGGTTTGATCAACTTCCCCGAGCTAAAACGAGTGCAGCTTGTGCGGTGGCCGGGGACCAGCGGGGCTTGGAAAGACGCCACCTGAAACAGGGAGCTGCTGATGGCGGCGTCTGGAGCCGTGACGGAGCTGTGTTGAAATAGCGCTTCCCCTGCCCGTAATTAAAACCAAACTGGAGGTTTTTGTGTCTGGGATGGCAGCTCCCGTGTCAGCGTTGCCGCGTGTGGAGGGCGTAGGTACCTCGATGCGGGCCGGGCTGTGATGGAGTTGAAGGGTTTGAGGGCGCGTGAAGGGGGCTCTTCACCATGTCCCCTTCTCCCTTGCCTTGGTGCTGAGCTTGTGCTCTCATGGTTAGGACACAGGAGACGTGGGGACACAGGACAAGGACAGAGGGGACACGTGCACCTCTGCCAGTGAGGGGCTGCAGCCAGGCCAGGGGTGAAGGTGGCAGAGGTGGGCGCCATGAGGGGCCACGCGATGGGAAGAACGGGAGAGACCCTCTCCAGCCCAGGAAAGATATTATCACGTTTTCAGGTAATATCTCCTAGTGACCCTGGTCCTGCAGAACTACCTCCTCCTGCAGCTATTGCTGTAGTAAATGAGGCTTATTTGAGGAGAAATCCCACTGTCTTTGGGGAACAGAAGTCTTCCATTCGCTTTTCCTTAATCCTATGCTCTGATTCGGTCCATGCCTTAATGTGACAGCAGGATAAGGACCGAGTAGTCTCTGACCTGCCCACGGAGCGGATAAATAATTCCCATTTATTGACGACACTGAATGTGTGTTTAGGACCTGTTATCATGATGTCTCTGCAAAAGTCATAGTGGTTCTATCCAGCAGTATGGAAATGTGGGAGCGCAAAGAGCAGAAAACTTTGGATTGGGACAGCCCTGCCATGCATGTTTCTTTCTTTCTTTTTTTTTCTTTCTTTCCTTTAAGCCCATGCTGACATTCTCCTAAAAGTTTCTATAATACTTTTATCTAAACCGAGCATATTTTTTTTTTCTTTTTTTGACTTTAAACTCTCCAAGAATTGTCGTCTTTTGATTTTAGGGATACTTTTAGGGATACTTACTAAGGTTTTCTGAATGCTTGCTGGGGCTGTGTTTTGCTGGGACCATGTGGTGGAAAGGTTCATGACCTAAAGGCTTGAACTATCACTTTCTGTCATTCCTTGCCAGCCTTCTTTTGTATTTCTATGGGTTTGTGAGCAGCTGGACACAAAACAGAAAGATGACGAGGACTGGAAGAGCTCTTCAGGCTGAAATGAATGTGCTTGGAAACCAGATGTGTTGTATTTAAAAGGAAGACAAAAGAGTTTATCTTTAGGATTTCTTTTTTAACCAGTGAGAAATCTCAGGCACTGGGTGACTTACAAGACAATCCATATCTTACGACTGCTATTTTTTAATGTTTGTGATACTGTTATAGTAACAGTTTAATAGCAAATGTCCTCCCCACCTTTCTCCAAGTGAGCTATACATAAGAACAGGTTTGTGACTCACCTCCTCGCCCAACCAGTTTGTGGTTTGCTGTTTAATGAGACTGTGGCGAGGGCGGCTCAGTCCTTGCTGGCCAATTCTGGCCTCTCCTAGGAGAGGGCACGGTCAACATTGCTACAATGTGATAAAGTCCCATGTGGCCTTCTGAGAAGGGTGGAACAGGAAAATAGGTTCAGGCTCCCTTACCTAAAAGAAAGATGCCCGTTTTTTTTTTTTTTTCTTACTGGCTTTGCCATCAGTGACTTCATGGTGTCTCAGCTAGAATGGAGGATGGTTCCCCACTAAGCACTGGGGGTTTGATTGTACTTTTGTCCCAAAGCTAAGGCATAAGGCATATGGGCTTAGAGAAGTTGCTATGATGAGTTCTCGTTGTCTATTTTTTCTGTCTCTGAATTTATTGTTCACCAGAGTTAAATTCATACAAATGCATAAATTGCAGAATGGAGGAGTAATAGGGGAAATGCATCATTAAAATATGTGCAACTGGCTTGAAGAAATAGAGCCATTAACTGTAAAAGATACTAAATGTTCAAGAGCTTCTTGTGGGAGAGAAGAGCTTAGGTATTTCAGTATTTGAGTGATAAGTGAAGGAAGATTTGTGGTTGACTACAGCCATTTAATAGTAGGCTGGGATATTGATCTAGTATTGTATCCCCTATTTTTTTTAAGACATAGGATGATAATGGTACATTATCTTTCACTTTGGGATATAATGACTTAAAAGGTATGAGAGTGGAGAGGCTGTAGAGGTAAAAATGAAATGAAAGTTAGAAGAAACTAGCTGGAAGAGATCCTAGAGTTTAAAAGGCCTATTGTAAAGCAGGTGTTGGCACTCTTTCAGTGAGGCTGTGCCCCCTGTAGCTGTTTTTTCCTAAATTAGAAGCTCCTGTGCCAGTAGGAATTCAGTGGAAACTGAGAGCCGCTGCCTTTTGCAGAGTACTTTGTGAGGGTGCTGCAAGGTGCTGCTTGGGCCTTGTGCTGTGCCATTCAGGGCCTGTCCCCGGGAGACTTGCCCTGCACACTGCCGGCATATGCCAAGTTTTGTGGTGCACAGAATGGGTCGACAAGGGAATAATGTCATTATCTTTCACTGGATTACTTTTCATGAAAAGGACGTGGCACAAAAGCTTCAAAACCCTTCCTCTATTCTTAACCACTTGCCTATAAAGATACTGGAAGGGAAATAGCTGCATTTAGGACCGGTGGATGGAATAGCTGTCTTGCTTACACAGGTGTAAGTCCAGATGCCCCTAACAATATGTACAGGACTCAACCAGGGTAGTCCTGGCAGCTGTATCCACTGTGGCCATCACTTGGGACAGCATTTGGCATGGGCTTCCGCAGCTGAGACCACACTAGTACCTCTCACAGTGCCCTTTGCTGCTGCCCTCAAAGCAAAGTGTTAGCGATGCTGCCAGAGTTTAACTAGTCCAGGACAGTCTTGTCCTTGGTTATTACTGCTGGGATCTAACTTTTATGTCTGTCCCCTTTCAGATAACTCATTACCAAAGAAGGACTGTGAAAAGCTTGTGCGTTGACTCCAGTGTGCTTTGAACTCCCTTAAAGGAACATTACTCATCCACCATGATTGCATTTATTTAAATATTTCTGGTGTGGCAACATGTGAATGTATAGGAGATCTGTTATTGGCATCTTGTAAATGCCAGGGACAGTAGAAAAAATTGCTTTTTATGTTCTGTCATAAAATTGTCTTGTGTTCACAAAAAAAAAAAGTGAAAATTACTGTTTTGCATGTAGACCTTTTTGTTAAGTACCTAGTCTCTGGTTTGGAAAAAAAATGTTATTTTGATCAGATTAAACTTCTCTTACAGTTCTTGCAGTCTGCTCTTAAAAAGAAGAAAGAAAAAACATCTTTAAGTTCCCTTCAACATCCTGTCTTAATGCTTTCTTAATCTTCATGGCTCAAAGCACAGTAGAGGCAGAAAAAGAAAAGGGCGTTAGAAGCAGACACGTTCTCCTTACCGTTACACTTTTCTTTTCTAAACTTTTAATGAGAAGCCTTCAATTTTCAATAGCAAACCAGCTCTTTCATTTCCCTGTGTTTGGTTCTCCTGGCCAAAGTGTGCCATTAAAGAATAATGAATGTTCGTGGCATTCTGAGGATGTTTTTTAAAAATGCAAAGAAATGGTTGGAGCCAGGAATAGCGTGGTTGTAGTGCTTTGTCTCTCTGTGTAGGTGCACATGCATTTGAAAGTATAAAGTCTAAACTCCGCGTAGAGCTTTCTTGTTTCAGCTGACAGTCCCTTTGAAGGGGCACTTGTCGTTCTCTTTTACTTTGTTTGCCGCTGCCTGCAGGCAGCATGTATTAAAAATAATAAATACTTCCACTAATGCATGGTGGGACAGCTTAGTACTTTAGGCATCAGGTTTAGAAATATCTGGTATTTTCAGAACTTGGAGCTCCAACACCTCGCAAGCTCTTTCTTCTCAGCAGTGTTGTTGTTTTGTTAGGTTGAAGTTTCTCCTCCAGGACATGAACCTTGATCTATCCTGGAGCTTTCAGTATTTTAAAAGTGTTTTAAGGCTTGTGGAAATGTCAACCAGGTTCCCCTCACTGGAGTGAACGTGCCATAGACTTAGGAGATGGGAAGGAAGATGCCTATGCAGCAGCTGTAGGCTTCCTGCCATCTCATTTTACAGCAGCTTGGAAAGCAAACATTTAGTAGAAACAAATGACTTGAACTCAGCTGGCCAGGGAATTGGCTACCGAAAAAAAAAAAAAAAAGTCCCTCCCTTGGCTGTTACTGTTTGAGAGAGGTGCTGAGTAAAAAGCTGGAATTCACAGACCTTTCCTGGCAGGAGCGGGGCAGGAGAGCCCGCTGGCTGTGGTTGGAGCAGGAGTGAAGGAGGTGCCGGGGCCAAGATGAGCAGGGCGAGAGGAGCTGTGGAGCCCGTAAGTGCTCAGCCCAGGGCTGCTCCAGGCCCTAGGCTGCTCTGCATACTGTAACGAATCCAGAACTTGGATGTGCAGTTAAGCAGCTTGTTTTTGAAATGATTTTTTGTGTTATGTTCCATCTTTCAATGTTCTGGATTGCTTCCTGTCTGTGCATCCTCCTCCTGCTTCTGCAGTCCCCACCACAGTGGTGCTGGTGGAGAGGCTGGGGAGCCCTGTGCGTGGCTGCAGGCTGTGCTCGTTGGCTGCTCGAGGATGAGGAGAAGGGCTGGGGATCAGCACCTGCACAGTGAATGCTGCAGCTGCTGCTCAGGGTGCTACAGGGACCTTTAAATGGACGTTTTCTGTGTTATTGGATATCTGCAAGAGAAGGGGGAGGAAAAAAAGACCAAGCCCAATGTTGGGCTTGTTAGGCTGGTATTAGCCTTGTGTCAGTAAGTCACATTTTGATCATTTGCTTTGACTGGCCCTTTGCTCTCCATCTGCAGAAATTCAGACAGGAGAGTGGAAGCCTCATTATTTAATTAATTTATTTATTATAATCTTTATTTTTTCTCCACGCTCAGAAAGTTAATTGAATCTGCTTCTGAACCGCTTAACTCACTGCCTGCCATGCTCTTCTCTCCCAGTGTAAACTTCCTTGGGGCTATTGCCATTGTCCCAGCAGAGGAGGAAATTGGGGTCTCTAACAGAAATAACCCATAGCTTACATAGCATAAACAGATCTTGGAAAGCAAACACTCGCAGGTTGGGGGAAAAATGTTTAAAAAAAGAAAGTAATAAAAAAGAAAAGATTAAATGCAAACATAGTGCCCTACAGTGTTTAAAACACTTCCTTATAGTCTGTCAAGCAGCATGCTCAGGACCTTTGATCAGGATGGAGGCTGTTTATTTCCTGTACAAACCAGCTTGTACATTGATCAATGCATTGTTGATATAGCAAAGATATTCCTTCACTGGCCTCTTGGAGAGGCCTGGGACTTGACACATGACTGAGAGCACTAGCGCAAGTATTGGCGTCTCTGGGAAAATGCAAACAGAAACGAGGAGGATTCGTAATAACTTGATCCTGTCTTTACGGGAAGAGTGCTTTGGGCAGCGGGAGGGATCTGTTACCCAGGCTGTGCAAATAAGTGCTGTTAAATGCAGGTGGTTCATGCCTGAATCCTGGAAGAGAGTGTCTGAGAAGCGTTGGCTGAAGCAGGCGGTCACTTTTCTTACCGCTACAAGTGCCCGAGAGGACCTGCTGCAGCAAGAGTCATTTCTGCCCAATCATACCCTGTGGAAGAGGGAAAGGCATTAATGCTGTGCTGCATTTTTATATGTTTATATGCTTTATACCATTTGCCTTAGTACTCTGCTGCATTTTCTTGATCAGGAGCAAATGTGATCTGTAAGATGTACCCAAATGCAAAGTAGTGCAAAGAATATGCTGAACTTTATATGTACAGCAATGGTAGCTGAAAGAGCTATTACTGCTAAGGAAAACTTGACTAGTTAGGGAAGTGTTTTCTTTTTGCTCTTTCACATAACTGGACCATTTCAGCTGTTGTTTCAAGTCTGAGGCATTAGACTTGAAATTAGCTGAGGGAGATTTGTGCTGAGGCTGACAAACTTGCTGTCCCTGGACCTTATGACCTCCAGTTTTCATGCCAACAGATGCTGTCCCTACCACTTCATGGAAGAGAAATCTGTCAAATGGTAGTAGAAATGGAGGAAAACCCCAGGAAATCTGGAAGCCATGGACCACTAGATTGTTGTAGACCTTGTTACAGTGTGTTTGCCTGTTTTTCCTCCTGCATGTGCGTTTGCTGCAGGCTGCTCTTGAGCAGGATGCAGGGCTGGAGAAACCTTTGGTCTGACCCCTGTCAGTCATTCCCGTGACTCAGGGAGCAAAGGTTGGCAGCAAACTGCACTTCGGGAGCCTCTGATCTAGCCTCCCTTTAAGCATAGTGCTAATTCAATATTACAGTCATTTGGACTAAGCCTGGGTGAATTCAGTTTACCTTCCTACCCTGCACTATTCCTTTTGTCATGTAAATTCCTTCCTGCCTCTGTGAAGGACTCTTAAAATATGAATAATCTGTCTATCCACTTGCTTATTCACATATTAATTCACAATTAATTTCACCCAACTAAAACAGTTCCATACTATGTGTTTGAGTACTGCTGGCCATGGGAAGACCTTTGCCCACTTTGGGGATAGTTTGCATTTAAGTACTGTTCCAACAGCAGGGGTAGGAGGTGAAACCCCTGTGTCCATCCTCCTTTGCAGTGAGCGATGCAGAGCAGGAGCCTCCCGTCTGCAGAGAGGGCAAGCTGTTATCTGTTAATGTGGCAGCATTTTGCCAAATGATTAGGCTGTCAGAATTATAGCAATTTGAACACGCTGAGCAAGCTTTTATGTACACAGGAACAAGATGCTGGCGTTAGATTACTGAG
The DNA here is from genome assembly GCA_034781795.1 of Crypturellus tataupa. NCBI lineage: Eukaryota > Metazoa > Chordata > Aves > Tinamiformes > Tinamidae > Crypturellus > Crypturellus tataupa. The sequence continues at coordinate 660,647 of JAWLRI010000551.1, read as the reverse complement.
CAGGAATAACACGCTGGAGACTGACAAGTGCTTGGCAAGCCCGTGTTCCTGGGGCTCATCAGATTCGTGGCCCCTGTGCAGCGCTGCTGAGGAGTGTACTCGAGTGCCTGTATCATAGCCCGGGTGACATCTGGTGACATGCAGTTAGGCCTGTTGTGTTTTCCTGGACTGAATTAATTTTCACAGTATTTGAAAGGAATCCATTTATGCAGAGTGGAAATATTCTGGCGTATGCAAGTGACTTAGAAGACAGCAATATTTTTGGTCCATCTTGTATTTGATGACAAAAGTGTAATTAACTGCACTTAGCCACGTGCTATTTTATGGAGCAATTTGCTGGATTTATGTACTCCCTGCTAGCTCTGCCGACTCGTTGCTCCTCCTCTGCTCTCTCTTGGTGCAGGTAGCTCGTGGCTCTTCTGGGAATGAGAAAAAGATATGGCAGGTAAACTTGGCAGCTTCTCTTGGTCATAGCGAGTGCTCCTACACAAATGTGTCTGCTGGCAAAAACGGCCTTTTTTTCTCTCTGTAGCAGCTGGAGGGTTTACTTTGCACTAAACAGAGGCTTGGACGCTAAGTGGTTTTTGATCTTCTGATATGCTCTTGCTTTGGTAGTGGAGTATATTATTTTTTCTCTACTAAGTTAGATGATTGTTCTGCTCTAGTGTTGGGAATTGGGTGGTTAGAAGAGCTTGGAAAAATCTGGGTGCTTGCAAAATACTTATTTCACGGTTGCATCTGTACTGAATTTATGATCCGAGTGAGGTTTGGTCTCTATTTTGAGTCAGCTTTTACTTGTTCTTCAGCTGTCTGTGACACCAGAACCAGATCTGCTTAGGAAAAAAAAAAAGTATTGTGTTAGATAAATATTTTCATACTGAAAACTCTAAATGCAAACAGCACAACACTTTTCAGACATTGCTCTGCAGCAGCCATGAGAAATCTTGTGGAAATCAAACGTGAAGAAAGTTGTTTGGGATAAAAATCCTTTTTTTTTTTTCTCCCTCCTGATGAAAAATGGCTTTAAAGGGAAAATTCTTGGCTAGATGTACAGAAGCATCACCTTTCAGAAGCTTCAGTGCAGAGGAACTACTGTGAAGCCCTGTGGCAGACAGAGCCTGCGTGTGCTGGAGCAGCACTGGTCCCCAAATCCATGTGCCAGGGGAGCAGCTTGGTGGCCAGCACACCAGCTTTGAGCTGGAGCAGAAAAGACCTGTCCTTACTGCTCCACCTGTGCTCACAAATGACAGAGGAAAGAGCCTCAAGACTTGTTGAGATGCTCCCTGAAGCAGTTTTGGCCCAAGTCAGCTGGAGTTCTCCTGTATCCTGTGGGTTGTTCTCAATAGGTGATGGGTGCAATGGCATCATGGCCAGATCTTTATGACTTGGGGTCCTCCTCGTTGACTTTGCACCAGAACATCTGGAGCTGTGGACGTGCCTCCCTGGTAGGTGATGATGGGGCAGCTATTGGAGCATTGCTCGTTTTCAAACTGAAAACCACATGTCAGATAGTAATTAAGTCTAAGCCCTACACATGAGGCCTGGCAATGTGCAGGGCACTGTGCTGTGTAGGTGGACATGTCCAGGCTGTGCCTTGATGTTGACAGACAGGTTCTTGGTCCCATTTTACTTGACAGTAGCCATGTGCATGATGTGCCTCTAGTAATGATAATGAAGTAAACTAGAGGAGTAAATCTCATGGAGTAAACTATAACAAAAGTGTATGACCTTTGGAGCAGGGCAATGCAGTTTGCCCTGGAACTGCAGTATAGCAAGTTCACTTGAGCGCTGTGTCCTGCTTTCGGAGGGAGCACATGAGGCTGCTGAAATGAAATATGGATTTAGCAGCTTACTTAGGAGGAAGGCTGCTTTCTGTAGCTGCAGTCACACCCCAGCGCTAGCAGCTGTTTTGCTGAGAGGGGTCTTTGCATATCCAGCTGTTGCAAACAGGATGGATGGGGAGGAAAAAATGCTAAGCTATGTCCCCTGAGTGTTCTTCTGCAAGTTGTGCCTTTGAGCCCTCAAGCACTTTTTTGTTCAGTCTCTGTTAACGGGTTCCCTCCCCAAGGCAGGCTGCAGAGCTGGGTCAGGTGGTTTTGCAGAGCAGGCTCAGTTTGGGTTAGCCTAATTCAGAGTGCCAGGTAAAGACATAGTGCAAAGCTTCATTCCTGATGTTTGCATTTGTGTCTTTAAGAGAAAGATGTTCTTGGAGCTCACTCTGTAGTACAATCTGGTTGCAGTCTTTCAGCCTTGTGATTCTTGTATAATTTGTAAAATCTTTTTTTTTTTTTTTTTTTTTTTTCATTGCAGTTTTAATATCTTTAAAAAAATTATAAAGAGCCTTTCATAAGATAAAGCTAAAATAAGTTTCTCATTGTTAAAAGTGGGCATTTGGAGTGCTGCACCATGAGGGCGTTTTGGAGAATAGAGGTATTTTATTTTTAATGAGAAGAACTAAAGAATAAAAAATTGTAGCCTTGGAGAATTGCAGATCAAAGGTTCCTTCATTGTAAAACAAATGAAAGGTCTCAGTCCTAGAAGTGATGAATAAATTGATAAATTTTTAATAGGAAGAACGGGTTCTAAATGGTAATTTAATTCTTTGGGGGCCAGAAGCATTTAAGTGCTCTTTAAGAAGTCCAGATTTTTTTTTTTTTTTTTTTTTTTTTTTTTTTTTTTTTTTGGGGTGTGCGTGAGGATCGTAAGGATAACGGGGAGGGAAGGGCTGGGAAGCACCTGCCTCTCCAGCGCAGCCGGGAATGCCAACCCCCTTCCCGTGGGCTCTGAGCCTCTCATTGCGTGGGGGCTGCAACTTGCTTGTGCCTCGTAGGAGGAAGGTACCCTGGGGGTGCCAGGGCAGGTAGTGGAGATGGAACCTCTCGGAGGAGGAGGAAGAGGCCTGCAAGGGGCGAGAAGGTGGGGAAGAGCCGGAGAAAAGACGTGGATCGGCTGCAGTGAGGGGGAGCTGGGGAGTCCACTGTGCCACCGGGGACAGGAGGAGGGTGACACTAGTGTTATCACAAGCAGAATTAATAACCGTAGGCTGGGGGCGTTTAAGGAGATTCCCCTAGACGGGCTCCTGTGCAAATCTGCCTAACGAGGAACCTCGTAAGAGCCTGGGGGTCCCTGTCGGTGCCGCCTCTGTTATTCAGCACAGGAGGCCGAAGCGACCAGGCGCCACGTCAGGATGGTCCTGCTCGCGCTCAGCGTGACCCACTTTTCACGCGCCGAGCCCTATTTTACTTGTCAGATGTGGGGCGGTGAGGTGGCCCTGTCACTTCCTATAAGGCGGCCGTGGTGCCGCTGGGCGGGCGAGTGCAGAGCAGAGCGCGACCCCGGATCTGCTCCGGCCCTCTTGCTCTGCCTGCGTCTCCAAGGGTCGCTCTGAGCTCGCTGACCCATCCCAGCTGCCCCCCTCACCTCCTGCTTCTCAGGCTTTGAAAGCGAGAGCCTTATCAACCTACAAATCAATAAATCTTTGCTCTTTGCTAGATATTCAGTTCTGATGTTAATTTTCATTCGCTTCCCATTGTGCAGCCCAGCTTCCTCTTGTACCTCTGGGCAGCCTTCAGGAGGGAAAAGTGCCAGGGTTGCCTCACTCAGGGCTGTGCTGCTTTCGCAGGGCCCAGCTGCTCAGACGTGCCAAAATGCCCCCACGTGGCAGCCGTTTCCAGGAGAACATGGGCTGCTGTGCGCACTTGGGATCGGTTGACTTCTTGATGATCTTAAAACAGCTCGGGAAGTAAAATCGGGAGTGTTTGTGGGGGCTTAAGACAGTATTGAGCCTTTTTGTTGGTGGCTGTGTCTAGCATCGATGAATATTTATATGTATTTTTTGAAATCTGGGAGGAAAAAGTCTCTCTTGATTAAAAAAGAAAATTCCCTAGGGAAATTGCCACTATTTGAAACCACTGTTAAATTCTCAAATCATTTTATTCTGACGAGACTTAGAAGGAATGATGGGACTTGTTAGTCACGGGCATGATTTTTTGGTCTACTTTCTGCTTGCTTGGGCTTGGAAATGCACGCATGGATTTCAGGCCTTTGCTGTGTCACTGGATTCCTGACAGCTGCTCACGGTGGCAGAAAGCTGCAGCCCATGGTGCCGGGTTGGGCCGCCAGGATTTAACCCTGTGGAGGCTGTGAGTGACAGTGATAAAATGGCAAGAAATGTTGAGTTTTCTTTGCAGCTTGCGTTGAAGCGCTCTTGCCCCAAGTAAGAAAAGGTCTCCCAGCCCTTGTCTGCGCTGGGGAACTCCGCAGATTTACTTTGTATTGATCTGAGTGACTGTAGTTAGTTTGGTAGCAAAACCCAAGTCTTGCGAGAGGTTAAATGACACTATTTAGAGATTGCAGTGGTACAAGAGGAGTTCACCTTGAGAGATCTGTGTATAAACCTGTCTATCTCCCACCATTCCCTTTAAGAGATTAGGGGTCTAATTCTGCCAAATGTTTGCTCTGCAGCATTGCTTTGGGTAGAGTTGCTGCTGTGTTTTCACTGATGTGAGAGATCAGAGCTATGCCTGGTGGTTGGTGCTTAACTCCTTGTAGTCACACCGAGGTGCAGTGACTTGGAAATCTGAGCGAGGAACAGTATTCCCCGAGTATCCCTGGTGTCCCCTGCCTCTTTGGGGAGGGACTCGAACCTCAACCTGTATGGCTGGATTCGATCTTGAAGGTCTTTTTCAACACTAATGATTCTGTGATTCTCTGGGGAGAACACAGTGGCAACTTGAAAGCGGTCATGTCTTGCAGAGTTTTTATGAAACATGCTTGCACGAATTCCCATATTTATGGACATTTTGTTCTGTTTTAATCCTGTAAAAGGTTTTGCTCCCACAGAGAAATAAACATTTTATGCTTCAGCTCTTTAGATGCTGCAAGAGTGTTAATGAATGCAAACGTGGAACCCATATTCCCCTCTCCCTATAGCCTAGGAGAAATGTGCCAAGTAAACCACCCCTGAGAGTGCTGAAAGAGTTAGTACAAGGTAGGTGAGGGTGTTATCTTGAATATATTTTAGCTCGACTCATTGTTTTTGTTTTTTTTTTCCCCTGCCTCTTTAAAATTATTTTTAAGGTCTGTGAACTGAAGGAGAGCTGCGTGTTGCCTTGAAGCGTTTCTTTGTCTGGCATTGCATAAATACCTGAATTCAGAGGACTGTGAACTTAATTTGCTGGCTCTCAAACACTTGCCTTCTCCGCGTTTCACTGTACTGACTTTTGTCATTGTGCTCGTGGGGCTCTTATCTCCCAGGTTTGTGTGTGTCCAGCGACTGCTTGCTCAGCTGCTGCTGTTCAGCTTAGCCCAGAGTTTTGAGCTGAATTTGAGTTTTCAGCTTAGTTCAGAGCACAGAATGTGAGGGCGAAAAGAAGAAGAGAAAAAAAAAAACCCTCTGAACTAAGCTGAACATCAGCTGAGTGCTTCAACGTGTTTTACATAGTGGAGTTTGCATTTCTGCAGTTCTTCTGTACCTCTTGGACCCGTCCACAAAATTGAGGAACGTGCCTGTTTGTGTAGGTGACGTCCACAGCCAAACTGCTCATATCACTTAGCTCTGACTCCCTCCATTAGCAGCGATAGCTGTGAAATAATTGGATAATTACACAGTTAATGCTAGGCCAAGGTTTGCTTGGTGGTGTGAATGACTTTTTTAGATTCGGCTAGAGTTTGAAGATCGTTTTGGAGATAACCTTCCTGCACTTGTAATGGGGTTGCATGGTTTATTTGCTTTCTTATGTCCTTATTTTTAAATAATCTTAAAGGGTTGGTTTCCCCAGGCAGTGCTTTGTGATGGCTCTGTCTGATCCTCTCCCGAGCGGGCTGTTTCTCCTCTTCTCCAAGGCAGGGAATCCCTTCTGTGCATTTTGAGCTGTGGTTGTGGCACAGGCTGCCTCCGTCTTCGCTGTGGTTGGGGCATCAGTGTGATACCGGCTCTCCACAGTGAGTTGTTGTAAGAGGGCATTGAGAAGCGCATGGTGCCCCCTGGTATGGCTGAAGAACTCAAACTTACCACATAGCATCATTATGGTTGCAAAAGATCTTCAAGATCATCAAGTCCAACTGTAAACTCATTACAACCATGACTGCTAAACCTAGGTGTTCCATCTACACGTTTCTTGAACACTGCCAGGGATGGTGGCAGTAGGAAGCCTGTTCCCATGTTTCATTACTCTTTCTGTGTAGAAAATTTTCCTAATATCCAACCTGAACTTCCTCTGGCACAAGTTGAGGCCATCTCCTTGTGTCCTATTTTTGGTAGTTATTCTGGAGACCGGCCCCTGCCTCACTACAGCCTCTTTTCAGGTAGTTGTATAGAGCAATAAGGTCTCCCCTGAGCCTTCTCCAGACAAAATAACCCCACTCCCTCAGCTTATGTTCCTCATAAGGCCTGTGCTCCAGCCCCTTCATTGGTTTCATTGTCCTTTGGATGTGTTCCAGCACCACAATATCTTTCTCATAGTGAGGGGCCCAAAAATGAACGCAATATTTGAGGTGCGGCCTCAGCAGCGCTGAGTACAGAGGAATGATCCCTTCCCTGATCCTGCTGGCTGTGCTGTTCCTGATAGCCGCCAGGACGCCGTTGGCCATCTGAGCACCCTGCTGGCTCATGTTCAGCCGCCTCTTGACCAGCACCCCCAGATGCTTTTCTGTCACGCGGCTCTCCAGCCACTCTGCCCCAAGGCTGTAGCGCTGCATGGGGTTGTTGTGACTGACACGCAGGACCTGGCACTCGTCTCTGTGCAGCATCGCGTATCTTGGGGCAATCCATGATTTTCCCTTTGCTGCCTTGAGCTGGCCCGTTATTCCTTGGCCTGGTGGAAGCTGGACAACCCAGGGATCAATGTTGGGGGGGGAGTGACAGGAGAAAGGGGCTTGTTGTGCCTACCCAGCCTGGCTCTGACCTCCATGTCACTAGTTGTCACGGATCCCCATGGAGCGCTGGATGGCTGCATGGGTTGGTTGGCTCCCTTGTAAATCTTGATTTTTTGAGTACTCGCTATGAGAGCGGTAAGGGAAGAAGTTGCCGTTGGAAAAATATAGGAAATACAGTGGCAAATAAAATGGCAGAGAAGCAAAGGTTGACAGGAAAAAGAGGGTCATAACTAGCAACAGTATTATAGCATCGTGAGGAAAGAGATCCAGAATCAGTGTTACAGACTCCTTCCTTTGATGAAAAAATGGTAGTTTCTATTTATTATTATTATGATTATTATTTTATGGATAGCCCTTTTTTATGCAAAGTATAAGGAACATAGGAAGAAATCGTATTTGTCTTCTCAGGATATGTAATCATTTAAAATTTCTGTTTATTTAAAAAGATACTTCATTATCAATTTTGCTATGTTTTGTATGGTATGTTTTTTGATATCTTTGGTACAGCTTATAACCTGAGTTTCAAAAGATGAAATTCCTTATTTGTACAGTCAGCCTTAACTTTAATTTGAAATTCAGTTTTAATGGAATTCTTATGTAGTGTGTTCACACGCATAAAATACTGTTTGCCCTGCTGTATTTTTGAGGTGAGAACAGAAGTAATAAATTCTGAACTCTTTTAGGAACTGAAAGAAGGATGATTTGAAAATAGAACATTTGATCATTTCTTACAATGAAACTCCTAAAGTTTGCAGATATGTTTTCTTGAATCTTTGTGCTTAAGTATCACTGAATCACAGGGTAGTTGAGGTTGAAAAGGAGCTCATCTAGTCCAGCCACCTGCTTGGAGCAGGTCAGTGAGAATGACCCTGTCCTTTTGGGTTTCAGCATCTCCAAAAAACTCTCTGGGCAGCTTGTTCTAGTGCTTGACCACCCTCACAGTACAAACACATTTTTTTAATGTTTGAATGGAATTTCTTGTATTTTAATTTGTGCCAGTTGCCTCTTGGCTATAATAATATTCCTCATAAAAATAATTTGTATTCAATGTCTTGTCAAATTACATCAGTTCAATAATGCTTGTAATTTCCTGCAAAATAAAGATTTCTTTTTTATAGAGAAAGTGGCTGAATCAGGTTAAAAGTAATTTTCTTTGCAGAAAACACAATGTGAATTAAGCATTTAAGAATTATATATACATATATATATCACTGATATATCCATATATATATGAATATATAATATAAGAATAAGAATGCTTTCTTTTTTTATTTTCCTGATGTCTTTTTTTACCTTCAAACCAGGGTTATATTTGTGATCAAAGAATATTTTACCTGATCTATGTTGTAAATTGTTCTTCAGTGCGAATATTAGATCCAGTTCTAGAATATTAGAGAATATTTGGACTCCTTCAGTTAGAGAGGGTGAGATTGTTCTGATATTTGTCATTAAAAAAAAAAAGTGTGTGTGTTGGAGGGGATGGGGGAAGTAATGGCACTAAGACTTAGACCATCTTCCCCATCCTTAATTAACTTAAAATCACATTGGGCAATCTTCAAGTAATGTGCTAAAGTGACATCTAATAGATAGAAATGATAAGACAACTTTCAGCTCCCCTGTGGGAATAGGCCTCAGCACTTCTGTGTACTTAAGAGTGCCTAAAATCTCCCCCGTAATTCTAAAACTCTTTTGGCAGATGAAAGAAAAATGAGTGGTTTTACAACAGCGGAGATCAAATGATGGCATATCTATTGTACGCTTTTCTAGATTAAGAGATCCGTAGACTGGGAAATAATTCGTGAGACCTCGTGTCTCCTTGCTCCGATTGCTGTGAGTGAGTTAGAGGGAGCAGTGTCAGCACTAAAAGATGGAACACAGTAAAAGTTCGAATTGTTCAGTTGTAGGTGCTTTTTGCTTCAAATATTCCTAGTGTAAGTTCATTGCTGTCTTGGGGAAATGAAAAGAATAAGTGTGGTTTTCTCCTTCATGAGTGCAATAAAGAACAGCCATCAGAAAAGCTCTGGTGCTTTCATGGTTTGGAACATCGGTGGCTGTGGTGAAATGCAACCCTTTTCCTGATAAGTCCTTGTGTTTGCCGCGAGAGACACTGAGGTGCTCTTGGCAAGGGACAGTGCTGCTTTTCTGCTAAGAGCATCATCTTAGGTGTGGAGGAATCTTGGAAAATGCCATTTAATTCTCTGTCACCCTCAACTGATCTGTGTGAGACTGGATAACACGAGGGAACATTTTTGCTGTCTTTTCACTAACTACCTGGTCTTTCTTGGGAGGAATACACATACTTATCTTTTGTTCCTGAGGGTTTTCTTTGTAGAAGAAGCTGCTCTAGATTTTTCTTTTAAATTCATGTAGTTCCCTTTATCTTGAGGCTATCCTGTAATCCGCTCAGAGCAATTGGAAAGTTACTTTTGCCTAAACTTTAAATAAGACAGATCCATGTAAAATTCATTCTGGCAATGCAAGTCCTCTCCAAGGTGTCCCTTCAGTCCTGTGGATGCTTCTTACAGTCACAGGATGCAATTCAATGAGCTTAAGCCTGTTAACAATACCTATATACAGCCTTAAATCAGGATGACCCTTAATTTCTTCCCCTGGGGCTTGGGCCAGCAGATTCCAGACTATATGTACTCACATCTTCTGGCCAAGATAAATATGTGGATATGTGTTTAGATATGAGGAGGGTTGTGTATAGGAGGTCATCCTGATCTCTGTTCTTTTAAGCAGACTGTTTTAGTACTGTGGTTGAAAGCTTGACTTTTTGCATATCAGTCATGTTTATAAAGCTGGTGTAGAGGGGACTTAAAAGGATCCTAAAATGCTTTTTTCTTTTGGGTGATGTGGTGTAGTACGAACTCTAGTTGTTTTTTTGAGATAAAGAACATAGGTCTGGAATTGGGGAACAAGTGTGAAGTGAGTATAGATGGTTTATAATAATTACTCCAAAGCTGGATTTATTCCTGTTGATGGGAATGGCCCTCTGATGTTCTGAGCGCCTTGTCCCTGCCAGGCCAGTTTTTCAGGCTTTCTGTGAGTTGAAGGGAATCTCCAGCCTCAGAGGGAGGCTTTCCTTGCAGCTGGTGCCCAGGGCTGTGTTTCCTGCTCCTGGGTGCCCCCAGCTCCTTGCAAGCTGCCTCTGTGACTCGGAGCCCCTGGGGGCCGCGCTCCTCTATTCGTGGGCGGTAGATGAAAGTTTCCAGGGAACCTGAATAAATGATGAGGTTCTACAAAAGGATCTGCCTTGGTACCATGTGTCAAAGCCCTCCCTTCGCAGAGTGCTCAGCCCTGGCCATGAACCACATTCATTGCAAGGCACAGCAAGGATTGGCTGTTTACAGAGCTACTAATTAACCTTATGAGAATCATCTTCTCTGTCCCAGGTTAGGAAGTGAAATGTAGGTGCAAAAACAACAGCCGGTGGTAATACCGTGTTGCAACAGGTAAAGTCTCAAGAATGATGCCATGTCTGTGGGGTTGTTTTTCTTTTTTATTTTGGGGGATTTTGTTCTTTCTTTTTATTATTATTTCATGGACACAACTTTTTTTTTTTTTTTTTTTTTTTTTTTTAAGAAAAGAAAAATATTTTTTTCCTGAGTTTTGTGGCTAGCTTTCTTAATTGTGTTACTTCAGGTTGAATTCTGCATCGAAAATAAGCTGTAGTCACTGGTTCTGTCACTCAGTGCTACCCGGCAGAGGTTGATGGATCGAGTGTTTCCCTCGGGCACATGACAGCGCAGTGTGGTTCTGCTCAGTTCAAGTGCGAATACTGCAGAGATATAGGGTGACCCCTTAAAGCAGTGGGTGCATTGGGGCACTTCTCTTCCTGAACGCTGTGTGTATGCTGAGCTCATCTATATGAGACCCAAGCAATAATGTGGAGCTGCCGGTAACACCTCACGTAGGTGCCTCTAAGGAACATTTTTAGAGAGTCTAAAGTAACCATAAGTAGTTTTATGAGAACTTCATGCTATTCTGGTTTTCCTACCTTTCATCCCATGTGTCCTGGGCCAAGAGATTCCAGAGTATCTCTGTCTAGGCCTCATCTCGTCAGGATTAATGGCATTGGATGCATGTTTAGATAGGAAAGGGGTTGGGTATAAGAGGTCATCTCATTCCTAGTTCTTTTGGGTAGGCTGTTAAAACCAGACAAAAGGTAAAATAATCATAAAAGACCTCGAAAGGGGAGTAACTTTTTCTTCTCTTTGTCCTTGTACCTCTACCTTGGGTGCCAGGGACACAGCCTGTGTGCCCTGATCCTAGGATTTCTTCCCAGCCTTCCCTCGTACCTTGGATTCCTTGCTGATGGCTGCTAATGGGGAAAGGCTTGGAGGAAATGTCGCTCTGCTTTTAAAGTACTCTTTGGTGTCTCAGAGGCATCCCTGGAATTGTTCTCCTGGATCCCGTGGCTAGAAAGTAATTTGTACCTCAGATTGCAGGAGTGTGGCTGAACCCGAGCACCGCTTAACCCACCCTAGTCGATAGGCATCTCCATGAGGAATTACATGTTTTTGTGAGCGTTCACGAGGGAAGCGGGAGCCTCTGCGCATGGAGAACTTGGGGAGGTGAAGGCATGCACGGTATAGGCAGGCTGATTGACAGCCCAGCTGGTGCGGATCAGTAATTGGAAATTCATTGCACATAAATCTTCTTGTACTTATCGTGAGACACGGGAAGGAGAATATCTAAGCTCTGAAGCACTTAACTCTTTCAGGGCCGTCCAGTAAGATGCTTGACTTTCAGAGTAGTAGGGCTGCTCGAGTGTTTCTCTTTAAAGACTTTGTTTTTTAAGTTGTAGCGAGAAGAATGCTGGTGAAGGAAAAAGCTACCATGTGCTCTAACTGATAGGATTTAGGTGAACAGCTTTAAATATTTAATGTTTATTTCTTTTGCAGTGCAGCCTCAGATTGTCTTGGAAAATTCATCCTCATATTGGTGGTTGAACACATTTTGCCTTTATAAAACGCATCTTGCACATGTTGCCTGCCAATTTCATGTCTGATTTACCTGATTTGTGTCTCCACATTGGTGGGCTTATTGTATGTTTGTCCACGTGCCAACAGGCTCTGCAACTGTATTTTAAGAGGCCCGTTCATGTCTAAATATTTATATTCTTCTCCATGAGGCTGAGTGATTGTATGCACTAGCAACTTCATCCCTGTGCCCCCCTTCCTCCCTCCCCCAGTCCAAGTGTTGGTTTTGGTTCATTTTCCTCCTTGCTTGATTTCACTATGCATTTTTTTTTTTTTAATGTATAATTCGTTTCTGGTGACCACATTTTTTCTCATTTATTTTGGTCTGCCTCTGTTCTGTTGCACGCATATTTGTCTCTCCATTAATGTCACCATGAATTACGGGCGAAAAGCTAAGAGCAGATAAATTAGCAACCACGCAAAGCAGAAGGCGGCATTTAACTTTCCAAATTATTTGTGTGGGCACAGGACAGCTAACGAGTACCTGGGAGTCGGAGCAAGTGGCGGCAGCGGCAGCGAGCCAAGCTGGGGCTGTCGACGTGGGTTGCAGGACCGGGGCTGCAGGAGCAGGGGTGGTGTGTGGGGGGCAATGAGCTGCAACAGAGCCAGGCTGGTTTTGAACGCCCACTTTCCTGGCAAGCGCTGGGAGCTGCAAGGAAGTGCCGACTGTGGGTTTGGAGCCAAAATCCACGGTTGCTGCAGCACCAGTGCCCCTAACAGAGGCAGTTACGCAATAAATAGAAGACTGAATCCTCTAAATCTTGGTATTTTATGGACTGAAACTTCTTTCAACCTTTAAAATTCTACAAAAATATCTGGAATGGTGTTTCTCCCTCTAAAATTGCAGTGCTTGGATTAAAGCCTTTCTACGAGATGGGCCCCGTTGGCTGCTCCGCTGCCTGAGGTAACACTTTATTCCCGTATGTCAGGAGAAAACCCTGTGTCTTGAGCTGAGCGGCTCCTGCTTTCCTCGCTGCGCCACGCAGAAGCGTTACAAGAGGTTTCTTTAAAGGGAAGCACGGGACTACTTTCTAAGATCATTTTCCAAGTCCTCTGGATGAATGAGTCAAGCATTCTGGCTCTTGATTACACAATTGCCCATCCTGGATTCCCTGTAAGGAAATGTAAGTTGACCCAATCAGAGGAAACGGGGAGGTGCATTTTCTCCCAGAGCTATTCTCAGATATGATGTTCTCATTTCTTTCAGGTTGCAGTCCTGTCAACCTTAAGTTTCCTCCCCTTCCTCCCTGCTACCTTCTTTTTATTAGGCTTTCCTTTAGCTCTTCTTATGTCCATGACCCGTTATAATTCCCATTAAAAGTAGTTAACATACATTGATATAGCGGCTTTTGGGATAGACTGATCCAGCGCATTTTATTTATTTAAATGCTTCTAAGTGCCCGCGGTGTCTAAGTGTTTGACAAATACATAAAAATACACAGAAGCCAAGCACTTAGCTGCTCTGAGAGGATGACTTGCCTGCTGCCTCTTCCAGGAACGTCCATGAACCCAATTATTCATGTAGCGTGCAGTTTAGTAACGATTAAGCAGAGGTCTGTGCTTTCCGTATGGCCTGCCTCATTTTCTACAGTATAAATCTTACAGGATATACTGCATGCTATGACATTATTTTGTCTCACTCATTTTTTGTGCACTCATTTTAATGTAGCGCTAGTTCTTTGGGGCAATATCTCTTGTACTCTGTGAGTGCTATTTCCTACTGTGTTTTGCCATCTTTGGGTGGGATCACAGAACCACAGGATGGTTGAGGTTGGAAGAGGCCTCTAGAGATCATCTAGACCAACTCCCCTGCTCCAGCAGGGACACCCAGAGCATGAGGCACAGGGTGGCATCTAGGCGGGTTTGGAAGATCTCCAGAGAAGGAGACTCCACAACCTCTCTTGGCAGCCTGTCCTAGGGCTCTGTCATCCTCACAGCAAAGAAGTTCTTCCTCACACGGAGGTGGAACTTCCTGTGTTTCAACTTGCACCCATTACCCCTTGGCCTGTCACTGGCCAGCATGGAGAAGAATTTGGCCTCATTCTCCCTACATTTTCCATTCAGGTTCCTGTACATATTGATCAGATCCCCTCTCAATCTTCTCCAGGCTAAACAGGCCCAACTTGCTTAGTCTTTCCTCATATGATAGGAATGCTCTATGCTGGACCCACTCGAGAAGTTCTACAACAGAAGTTTCTTGTGAGGAAGCTCAGTGCCAGCAGTGACATGGATTTCCTTTGCTCCAGTGCTTTATCCTGAGTCAAAGAGCTGAAATACTGTTAAGGAGCCATGCAGCCTCAGTTTGGGCCATAACAAAAGTGTATAAAATAAAGACCCCAACCTGAGTTTTGGAACACAGGCTGTCAAGCCTTTTTGTTTAGGACCAAAAGGGTGATAATCAGCAGTGCAGAGTCTAGTTGGAGGCCTATAGCTAGCGGTGTCCCCCAGGGGTCAATCCTCGGTCCAGTCCTGTTCAATTTATTCATCAGTGACCGGGATGAAAGCACATAGTGCCCTTTCAGCAAGTTTACTGATGATACCAAACTGGGCGGAGTAGCTGTTACCCCAGAGGGCTGCGCTGCCATCCAGAGGGACTTGGACAGACTGGACAACTGGGCGGAGAGAAACCTCATGAAGTTCAACAAGGCCAAGTGCACGGTCCTGCACCTGGGG
>JAWLRI010000551.1:623092-646013 GCA_034781795.1 Crypturellus tataupa | reverse complement strand
AGTGAGGGTGACAGAGCACTGGAACAGGCTGCCCGGAGAGGTTGTGGAGTCTCCTTCTCTGGAGATCTTCAAGACTCACTTTGATGCAATCCTGTGCCATGTGCTCTAGGTGATGACCCTGCATGTGCAGGTTGGACTAGATGATCTCTAGAGGTCTCTTAATGATTCTATGATTCTATGACCATGGTATTTATAAAAGCAGTAGCCCAGGGTCTGCTGGGGGAACAGACTAGTGCTCTGCACTTGGCCCTTCCTTCACTCCCCTGTTGAGGAAGGAAAGGTTCAGAAGGGCTTAGGAGAATGGCAGCTGTCTTTCTCATGAAGCAACAAGTGCATCTCTGTTGTTCTCCTGTCTCCTTGTGTTAGTTTAGGGAAGTGAAGACATTCTGAGGAAAAGAATGGAAGCTCTAGATTTTCATCTGACACAATGATAACATAGGTTCTTTAAGAATTATGGATTGTGCTAGGCCAGTGGTGTTTTTCACCTCTGCTGGAGGATCTGAAGCCAATAGTAAAGAGTTTTTGGCTCAGTGATACCTTGATAAGTAGACTATATCACTGCCCTCACTGATGCTTATTGACTAGGTCCAGAGTTACCAGATTGCTCATATTTTCCTGCTACTAATATAAACCTGCAGTCATTTCTTGTTAAAATTAGAGGGAGATGCCTTATTTCTTACTGTTCTCCTTTTTTCTGGGCAAATCTTCACTCCTGAAAATCCAGAGATCTGACCTTCCCAGTGTGCCTTTTTCAACTAGGGTGCTGCAATTTATCACCTACTCTTTTCCAGCTCCTTTTGCCAGGACCTCAGTCCCAGAAGTTGCTTTCTGGGAGCAATCACAGTCTGCAGCGCTCCTTCCTGAGCCAGGATGCTTGGTTTTGATAAAGACATCAGCCCTGCCGCACTTAGCCCCAGCCACCATGACAACTGGCGTTGCAATCTTCCGAAGAGCTGTCAAAAGCAAAAGTCACTTTAAAGATCTATTCAGTTCACTTCAGGAGTCCTCCCAGAAATGGATGGGAATTGTCACTTGATACCATTTAGCAAATAGGGCGGAACTCTGAGAACATCTGTTCAGAGGATGACAGAAACTGTAGAAGCTCTAAGGCAATTTTACTAATCCACCATCTCCTAATAAAGAGTCCATCAGTCTGGTCATGCTAGAAATCTGCTATAAAGATACAGTCCTTCAGAGCAGGCTCTTTCTTGATGCATTTATTCTTCCTTCCCACTCCATAAGGAGTAACTGAGGCCTAAGTAGGGAAATCCTAAGGTATAAGCTACTGATCCCAAGATAAAGAGCTTCAGTGAAAAAAGGAAAGTCAAAACAGTGGAAGACAAGTTTTCAGAGAAGAGATTTATTGTTTTGTCTATTTACATTAATATCTGGCACTGATTTATTTGAACTACAGCTCGATCAGTTGCCATCAGAGGTGCCCCTGAAAGGGTGAGGTGGGCTTGACAGCATAGAAAATCATTGCCTCCTATTATGCCTGCAAGTGTCTCCAGAAAGATGTGAGGACCTCCCTGCCTGCCAGAAAGCTCTTATGATACCAGAAAGAGACTGTCAAGGGAATTGTCCACTTACAAGGAGAAGTACTTTAAACTCCTGTGATGAAATGTGTATTCTGAAAGCGGGAGCAGATGAAGATTTTGACCATTTGACCGGAGTAACAAGGTTGTTCTGGCAGGATGTGCCAACACACTTTGCTCTGGGCTGAGTTGGCTTGCAAAAAATGCTCAGCAAAGTTGGTGCTAAAATAGAAGTGGAGAAGGAGTAAAGTCTGAAAGCTTTCTGTAAGCAGGAGACAGAAATCCTAGGTGTTTGCTTTTGCTTGCCAAATCCATCCATCTCTTTTTCGCAAACTGTCTCTCCATTTTATAAGAATGATGCTTAGCAGTTACTTGCTGTCTTTGAAAGTAATAGATGTGAGCAGCTGTGACGTGGCAGGGTTTTACGCTCAAACCGTGTGTGTTAGAGATGTGTTTAAGCAAAGCCACACTTAAAGTATATGCTGCATTGTAGGCCAATATCCTTCCTATAGAAAGGCCTGAGAGATCAGTAACCAAAATTAGCCATGGAGCCATGTCATCATATACGTTGGTTTTCTTTCTATGGAATCACAGGACACTACGTAGCAATTTGCTTAGGCATTTTTAGTGCTTTTATTCATATTTATTTTTCTTCCCCACTCCTTGGGCCTGGGCATAGTAGGCTGTCACTGATGGGCTTTGGCCAGCATAGGGTTTCTCTTGCACTAAGCATTAGATGAAACGCAAGCTCTGCTTTTAAAGCAGCTTCATCCCTAAGTCAACAAGCTAGGGAGAATGTTTCTTTTCTATGGAGGAGGAAGCAGAGCGAGTCAGCCTGTGTCGGGAGAAGTGAGCAGTTGCACAGAGTTGCTGGTTGACAGGAACTGTTGTGTGTGGTGAAGCAAGGCAGGCACCCCAAGATGCGGGCACTACCTAAGAGTAGCCTCAGGGACCGTGACCAAGTGCTTAAAGGTTAAGCAATATGAACTTCCAAACAGCCTACTGTGTTCTTCGTCTTCATTCTGGAAGCAGCTCCTTCCTCACCAGTGCATTAAAGGTATTTCTAACGTTGATTACAGCTTGATGGCAGCTTGTGTAGCTGTGTCCCAGCTAGCTTTAATCAAGCT
The DNA here is from genome assembly GCA_034781795.1 of Crypturellus tataupa. Taxonomy (NCBI): domain Eukaryota; kingdom Metazoa; phylum Chordata; class Aves; order Tinamiformes; family Tinamidae; genus Crypturellus; species Crypturellus tataupa. Next base: position 643,351 of record JAWLRI010000551.1, on the reverse strand, counting down.
TGCCCAGGTACTAGTGTCGGTGAACCCACGGTAACAGATGCTTTATCACAGTCACTGAGCAGTGTCTCCTGGGTCCCGATTAGCTTTAGGTAGTCTGTGCTGATATTTCTATCCTCATTGATGTAAATAGCAGTGTCGCTTAGAGTTTGAAGTTGCTTTAGGTTTTCTCATCTCTGCCAGATCTCTGATGCAGCATAAACACCTTGCTAGGGCAGAATAAGAGGGCTGTAGTGGGAATGGTGAGACATATCTCTTGCTTTTTAAACTTGGGCTCTACCCTGTTGGATGGTACCTTTGTGACTAGGGCCTGTTTTGCAGGAGTTAAAAGATGCAAAGCTTGGATCAAGCAGGATGATTTGACCAGGGGAAATGAGGACCCTTCTAGCTTGCAGGGAAAACTGGGTGCTTTGCAAAGCCTGTTCAGAAGCTGTATTGAGATGGAAGAGACCTCAAGGCCATTAGGAAGCATCAGTGCTGGTGGATTTGAGTACCCATTCCTATGCTCTGCTTAGGGGATTGAATTGGAGCCCTCTGCTTGTCTCTCTCCACTTTGCATCCACTGTGCAAATAGAGGGGCAGCACCTCTCTGTGAAGGTCCGTGAAATTCCCAGCTCCGGCGTGGGTGGTGGTGGTGATGGCTTCCCGTGGAAATGGGTAGGCCAACGTGTGGCATTGCTCCTCGGCAGGCGTTCCAGCTGCTCTAGGAAGAGCTCAGAGCAACCAAATCCTTGTGCTGGTGTACGGAAGAGCTCCTGGGCACCACACGTGTGCCTCCTGGCTCGCCCTGCGCTGCGGAAGTCATCCCGCAGATCCCGCCTTTGGGCAACTGTCCAGCTGGTTGGTGGAACGAGGGTTTAAACTGAGATTTCCCAAATCTCCATTCATTTTCCTCAGGACTTGCTTATGAATGTGACCATTTTGGCAGAGGCTGGAGCTGCTGTTCCATGTTCAGCAAGAGGAGAAGGACACCTAAGGGTGAGCTCCTACCCGGAGCGACGTGCGGGCCATGCGATATAGGCTCACCACCTTGTTTCCCACATGTTGGACCTCTAATTAATGACAGCCTAATTAATGAGCATAATAACCCAATCATGCTGGCCACAAGTTACAGATATCCATTTTTCAAATAGGAGATTGGCTTTTTATCTTTGATACTTGCTGTATAAGAGCCCAGAGCATTAGTCAGCTGAACCTCACCACGGTTTATTGCGTGGTTGTAAATTGTAATTATCTGAGTAACCTTCTCTGAAGTTAAGTGCCTTAAAGATTGTTTTCCTTTTATTTCACTTTTTGTTTGTTTGTTTCTGGCTTTATATGTTCATTCTGTTTATTCCAGTACTAAAGTGTAATTAGAAATTAAAAAGAACAAAGCTAAGTGTCAGGCCTCCTGAGGTCGAGTAATGTGAATCATCTTCTTTTGAAAGTGTGTTCAATCCAAAATCCTGCAACCTGATATAAGCCCCTTCATTTGGAAAGATATTTAAAATATCCACAAGCATTTTTCACATTCTTGCACAAAGACCACATCGCCGTGTATTTGCTGTTGTTTCCGTTTTGTAGTAGCAGTGTTTTGGAGTCGGGGTTTATTTATTTATTTATTAAATGTTTTCCTTTTGTGATTTCTGCTATTTATTGTACTATGGAAAACAGAATTAAAAAAGAAAAAAAACCTACTGATTTGCGTGCCCTTTGATAGTCAAAATGAATATATTTGAAAGAAAATTTAAGCAGCTCTAAACAGTGCAAAAGACCCTAGTCTTTGCGAACATGAACAGCTGAATTGAAAGGCTTGGATAATGAGCAGAGTTGACGATGCTTGTAATAAAGTGGATTAGTTGTTACGAAATTGTTTTACACCATGTATCTTTGCATAGCTAATCTCCCATGTTTGCAGTTGGGGTCATAGGTTCTTGAGAATCTTGCTTAGATTATAGATCTCCAAAGACTGTGGGAAATGCTGGCACTTTTTCCTATACCTTTTCAAGGAGGAAAGAAGAAAAAGCAGCTTTTCCTCTGTGTTTTAGGTACATCTCCATTAGCAGGCATTAGGTTCGTCCTCTACTAAATGCTAACGGCTTTTGTAGAGTTGGATTTCTTGTGGATAAAGCAAATTCTGGCCTATGTATGTTCCCTCTTTCCTTGTCCCAGCACAAGGAACACAAGGAGCAGAGTTTGCTCTGCCAGGACCAGGGATATCATAAACATTTCCAGATTTTTCCTTTAGCTGGTGGTCAACCAGACCTAAAACAAGAACCCTTGGTTATTTTGAAAAATGTTTTCTATTGTTTTTTCTTTGCAAGTTTGAGGTGTCCTTCCATGCTGGCTTCAGATGTCCTGGATTGTAATTCCAAGGATGGAATTATGTTGAATTGATTTTTCTCTTAAATTGCGTTTCAAATTTTTATTTGGAAGAAAACTTGAGAGCATTTAAGCACGCATGTTTCTTAAGTAGCAGAGGATGTTCTTAAATAACATAGACTGTGCTTTGAGTCATACCTAAGAGTAGACTGGAATGTTAGTGACATTTTTTTAAGGGACAAACAGTTTGACTTTCAAAATGTGTCAAATTTAGTTGCATGTGTTTGAAACAAGTATAGGCTTTGCAATGAAGATGCTTTGAAAGGCCTGGAATGAGTTCCCGGCTATTCCCCAGCACTTCTTGCATCTCCTTGGGAAGGGGGTTTAGACTTTCAGTGTTCAAATTGTCATCTCTAGAATGGGGATAATAAAGACTTTACTAGTGCATAGGAGTGTTAAGATGACAGATCGACTGATGGATCATTTATAGCTTCCAAGCACACTTATGGTCCCCATTGCAATTGTAAATATCCACGTTTCCCAATATAGAGCTACCTCCTGGATCTTTTCAGCTGAAGTATGTTGTGTGAATTATATCCATATTACAGTGTTTTTCTGTGAAAATAATTTGATTGCTGGAGTCAGTTTCCTTTGCCTTTTGTCAGCTGAGGCTTGAAGTAATTAACAGTTCATGAACATAGGTGGAGGGAGAGGAGAACTGTTGCTGAGTGCCACTGGAGAGTGTTTTTCTTATTTGCAAGACTTCCCTGGAGCTCCTGATATCCTGTCTGGAGACTGGCTTCGTGTAGCTTGTGTTACTGGGGAAGGAGAGTGCGTTTTCTGTGGCAGCTGGTTTATATGTGTGTTCATTCAAATGGGGTCCCCAAGCACTTGATCCCTGTGCAAAGGGAGGCCACGCTGGGGGGTATGGAGTAGTAGCGCTTTAATATATTAACTTGGCCACTAGCTTAGAGTGGGAGACTGGGGGCGGGGGAAGAGGGGGTTGTGATTTTGCAGACTCTGAATGGTTAGGTTGGCATTCCCAGTATTTGAATCTTATTTAAAATCCAGACTGTGTCTGCTGTGCCGCAGTGCCAGGTCAATAATGGTCATTACTGACCAAGAAGCATGGAGATCTGCATGATTTTCTGTGCCTTCTTGTGAATATGCTGTTTCCCTGATTCAAATTCTGACCCTCTGTTACCCTGTTTACCATTGTGTTACTTGGGGAAACTTCTTCCTTGGCCCTTTTGGCACCAAGAGGAAATTAAAATTTTGGCAAGATTAAGGTTGTCAAGTCAATATATGCAAAGTTTGCTATTTTTATCAAGTGTGCAGGAGCCTAGAATTATTATAGCTCTACCAACTTCATGTGCGCAAGCACTAGCACTTTTTGGGCTCTTCCCGTGTAAATAAACCTTTGCTTTTGGTATCTGATGGGATAACTAACAGCTCTTCAGGAAATCTGCCTACTCCATGTTTATCTAACTGTGAAGGCACTGACTAAACATTGCACTGAATTGGAGATGAACTGCGGGGCATGTGGAGTTGCTACCAGTAGGCACCAGCTAGCCGTATTTTGTCCTGCTATGGGTTTTTTTTTCTTCCTTCAGCTAGGATCATAACCTTAATGTTATTTAATTGTAGCTTTTTCTGTTAATTAATTTAATTTCTCAGTGCCGTTAGCAGCATGGTTTTATGAGTATTTTTAATTGATCTTATTCTTATGGAAATGCAATCACACTTTAATTTAACAAGATGGATACAAGTCGTTGGTCAACCCAGCTGTTCAGTCAAGGATCTTGCTCAGTGTTATTTATTGGGTTTGGTATGTAGACTGTAGCCATGCTAGAAACAAAAGGGAAAAGCAGTTAAGTTGGTGAAATCCCATTTTCATAAGCAGGTCCCGACCCTAACAAATATATATATATATTTTTTGCTTTGCTTTTTCTTTGCTGAAAGTTTCACAAGCGTGAGTAAAAATTTGAGGATTTTTTTTAACTTGAGAATGTCAAACAAGTTGGGTTTAAGCAAACTACTCATTTATTCTTAGATTAATGACTTGCAGGCAGACTATCAGCTGTGAACTGTATTGTATTAATTTGCAATGGCAAGAGTTAATGCTAGTAATTGCTTTTCCTCTATAGAGAGAGCCTGTAGCAGATTGTTTTTACATGGCAATCTGTGATTGATAGATCAGGGAAAACAGGACCAAAGAAGGTTAGTGCCTCCCAACCACTTCCCCCTTCAAATTAAAATAATGTGCAGTTTGTAGGGTGCGTGGTAGCACGTGCTGCTGGAATGAGGCAGTACGAGGGTGCATTCCCTTAAAGCAGTGACCCTCTTACTACATTTCTTTGACCGAAACGGAGAAGTCATGTTGTTGGGAGTCTATTTAAAACAAATGAGCTCGTGAAACGGCCCCCAGACCCCTCAGCAAACTTCCTGTACCGTCAGGCAGTGAGATGGACCTGATGAAAGAGCCCGTTTGTGAACCTTTGGGTTCCTCCCATGGATTTGGAAATGCACTTTAATAAAAAGTGCCATGGAAGCTACTGAAAAGAGCAACTCATGTTCTGCTTCTCTCAAGTTTCTGACCAGTATCGGATGCGGCTTGTGTCAATGGCGCTGGCACATGGCTTGCTTTTTTTCTGTGCTGGATCGTTTTGAGATCGGAGGAGTAGGGAAGCAGAGGGAAAGAAAAAAGAAGAAAATGCAGTCTCCATCAGCCACAGATTACATGGCTGCTTTATTTTTCAGTGCTGCTAAAACTCCGCTTATTTAATATCGATCATAGCAAGGAGCCAGCCAAGTGCAGTGTTAATTGGGTCCACTGGAATTCCTGCCCCTGGGACTGCGAGCTTCCCAGGAAGGGGAGGCGGCGGGAGGCGGGAGGCGGGGAGGGAACCCACTGAGAGCCGCATAAAATGTAAGTGCACTAGACACCAAGGCAGCCTGCATCGCCACAAAGCAGTCGCGGCGAGACCCCCCTCCTTCAGAAATTGGGCAACACTTTTTTTTTTTCTTTCTTGCTTTTAGCCCAGTTGCTCGTCTTGAATGAACTGCTTGCTTGCTTTTTATTTTTTTTTCTCTCTCTCTTTTCTTCAATTCTCCTTTGTGGAGTTTTTTTTTTCTTTTTTAAATTTTATTGTTTTGTTCTCCTTTCTGCAAAGCTGCAAAAGCTCTGCTTTGAAAACTGCTGCCCCAGAGTGCAGTTGCTTAGCTGTCCTGTCAGCATTGTTCTAATGCTCATTCCATATGTATGTCACATAGGAGCAGTACCCTCCTCCTCCTCTCCCCTTCCCCCAATCCATGCATTTGCCTTTTTTTTTTTTTCTTCCTAAAGGCTCATTATATATATATTTTTTTCCCAAGGAGCTCGCAAACAGGGAAATTCAAACTCAGTGATCCTGTGTTACTTATATAGCCAGGACCAGATTTCTCTTAGTAAAAGTGTTTGCTCTGTTCCTTCTTTTTCTTGCTCTTTCTCTTTTTCTTCCCTATAAACACAAAGGCTTTAAAACCCTCAGATCTGGAGCTCTTTTTGCTTTTTCGCGTTACCGTGACAGCATGTATCTCTGTTGCTGAAGAATGAAGCAGGCAGGCTGGAGTTTTTTTATGTTCAGTGCTTTTGGGACCACTAAAGAGAAGTCCACAGAGAAATATGTACAGCAACTGTGCCAACTGAGTTTCCTATGCTTGTTATCTGTCACTTATTCTGACTAAAAGGTAAGAGCTTCTGTAATTTTCCCTTTCAGAGCCTTTGTGTGTTGTTTGTGCCGCGTCGTTTGACATGTGCAACTAATTGGCTCGGGAGGGAGGTGGGTTACAAAGATTTTTGTCTTAAAGTATTAGAGATATCCAGGCAAAGCTCTCTGCATCCAGCGGAGGGGAAAAAAAATCTTGTTCCTTGGATTTTTTTTTGCCTTTTCATCTCAAATGGTTCCTCCTCCTTGACTCAACGCTGATTGAGGTATAAAGCCGGGGCGCTATCACCGCTGCTTATCTTTTCCCGTCCGCACTGTCTGCCCGAGAAGCGCGCACGCCGTGTGCGCGCGCATGTGTGGGGCAAGGCAGACACCCTCTTCCCTAGGAAATACTTGGCAGCATGCGCGCTCTCCTCTCCGCTGCAAGCAGGCGTCTTCGAGCGCTCTGTGCAAGGTAAGAATGTCTTAGTTCAGCACGCTGCAGCTTATGCCTGTTTAAAATTATTCCTTGGATTACAGGGCGTACTGTGGAAAGTTATTAGTTTCCACAGAGACCAGTTTAATTGGGGGCTGTGAGGGCAGCGGTTCTGTTCTGTACGTTACATGCACTGCTCGGTGCGGAGGATGAAATGTTATTTTTTTTTCCCTTAATTTTTGCGACAGGCAAAGTTTACACTTTGTGCTAGGCATAACAAATGAAGTTAGAGCTCAGATTGATTAAAGCTGTGGAGAAGCATAGCCTTACAAGGCTCTTAAACTTCGCCCTTATGGCCACAAGGCAGTTTATTAAAATATTTTTTGTGTGTGCTGCATTGTAATATGCAGCAGTGCTAGTGGGAGGGGATCTTCTCCAACCAGAAGTAGCAGCAAATGCTGCCTGGACTCGATCGCTATATGTTTATGTGTTAGAAACCTGTTTAGATCCATAACCTTGGTGTGTGCTGCTTTTTTTCCCCCCCTGTACTGCATGCATTTTACTACAAGCTCTTAGTTCAAGAGGGCTTTGTTTTATGAAATGTGTTTTAGCTCTGCAGCCTGCAGAAGTGCACTCTGTAAACTGTCCCTTCAACTGTGACACAGTCCCTTATTTTGGCATCTCAGAAGAGGGCAGGTTAAGGTTTGTGTTGGTTGGTTGGCTTCTTAGCTATGTGTATGTTGCCTTACTATCTGCTAGCTCTCTGCACTGAAAATGCATCTTTTTTAGTATGTTAATTTGTTAAGCTTTAAAATGATCTGTGGCTGAGACAGCTGAGCAGCCTCCTTTACTAATCTTGTTTTACTCCAAAGATAGTTATGCTTATTTAAGTAACTAGAAATGCTACCAAATAACACATGAGTTAGATTTAGAAACAGTCTAAAAACCCAAGTGTGAAGGAAGAGAGGAAAGTCCTATGTGAAGGCATTAATTTCTTCCCTTACTGTAGCTGTTTATAATGTCATTTCAAAATCAGATATTTCCCAACACATGCTCTGTGACTCTATTTTCCCATGATTGTTGCTTTATATCAGCACTGAGAAAACAGTCATTTAGATAACAGGTTTTCATTGACATCCTTTTTATAATATAGAAGGGAAGAAGCAGTAATAAGTTAAATTGGCATCTGCTAATTATGCTGAATACAGATTGCGAGCTCTGCAAGTCGTCCCTTGCCTTAATGTTGTTAGCATATTTTAGCACTGGCAACCAAAGGAAGGAAACTTGAATTTTCCTGCATTTATTTTTTGTTGTTTTAAAGATGACTTGTGAAGAAATGTGAAGTTTTCTTGTGTTTGTGTTCTGCTTTCGGAATGGGAGGGCATCACGTGCTGTTTGGGTGTGCTTGGCTAAATCCATTAAGGACTGTAGTGACCCTGCCTTATGTTATGGTCACTAGAATTAATTTTGACCCCGATGGCAAAGCTGTAGTAACTGTCAGATATAGAACTTGGTCCTTGGACAGGACAGTTTGAGCATTTCTTAGTCATTGAATAGCTAATTCCTTTGCACATCTCGGAGAGATGGAGAAGCAGTTTTGTTCAGAACTTGGCAGTGGCTCTTCGCCCTCGCTGGCAGGTTTGTCACCTGCTGTGAGGAGTGGAAGCCACGCAGCGGGCACTGTGCTGAGGGGCTCTGCCCCTGCCCACATGTGCGCGTTTGGTCCTTGTCCCTGTGCTCGGTGCGTCCTGACCTGGTCCTCTGCAAACGTGGGAGCGCGGCTTGAGCTGCGGTGCGTGGGGACAGAGCCGAGGCCCTCACGCCGCTGGCAGCGGCGGCGGAGGGAGCAGTTTTGGTGTCTCAGCCGCTAGAGGGGAGGCGAGAGCTGCGTTATGGTGATGCGGATACCGCCGAGCACCAAGTTGGACAGTGTCCGTCCTCATCCCCGTGTGGGGTGGCCAGGCCGGTCCTAGGCCGGCGCCTGGGAAGCCACCAAGCTGTGGCAGCTCTGCCGCCCCCGGGAGCCTCACGGCTGAGCCGGCCCCGTGCCCAAGGCACGGATCTCAACATCGTGTGGCATCCCTGCCCTCTGTCCATGCGACACACGTGGTGGTGTGTGCAGAGAGCTCCCTGTGCGGGGCTCCGTGCTGCCTCCCTCGCGCCCGGCTTGGGTGAGGAGGGAATCCAGGCTTGGGCTTGGAGAGCTGGGAGACATGGAGCCCTCGTCCTTCCTGTTCTGCCACCTCGGTGCTGGCATCCACGTTCACGCTCATATCTTTATGGTGGAGCTTTTTTCTGTGAATTTGAGAAAACGGAGGGCTATCAAAGTTTTTGTGTGTGTTATTGTCTGTAAATGAAGGCATTATGCGCGTAGATTGCTTTAACCAGTAGGTAGGTTGGGTTGGATGACTTGTGGGTCTTGGCTAGAGACCTCAGGGGATAAGCAAAGTGTTGAAGAAAGTGCCTCTGCGTCCTTGTTGTCTGCTTGGATCTTCTGAGCGCTTATGTACCAAAATTTTTACCACTCTGATTTACCTCACCTAAGTTACTCTGCTGTCTCCTCGTAGGCAGGTATTCCTCTGTTAATGTGTTGTTCCTGACAGAGACTATTGGCCACACTTGGCAGCATCCTACAGGTGTGACCAGCAAGTGAAGAAGCCCCAACCAGCCATTTCTGCAGGTCGAGCTGAGGTGTCCTGGGGACGGGCGCTGCAGGCACCGTTTCCTTCGAATATCAGCACCGTTGCTGTCATTGCACTTATGTGAGCTTAATTTTTCTAGAAATGGCTTCCCAGTCTATTTAAGAAAGCATTATCATTTTGGGTTTTCTTACTACTTTGTACACACATGTGTGAAATGCAAAGCATATTTAATGAACAAATATTTCAAATGTTTCCAAATTAATTAAAAACAGTTCCACATCTGGAGTAAATCCAATACCTTTCATGGATGGCTTCAGCTTCATGCTTTTTTTCCTCTTTTGAGAAGCCTTGTGAATATCTGTGTGGATGCTTGGGAAAGCCAGAGTTACAGAATCCAGGCTTATTTTATGAAAGAGGCAGAGAGGCAGATCTCAAGTCCACAGAGATCAATGAGATTTTGGCCTTTATTCCAGTAGACTTTGGATAAGGTTTAATAATATATAAAATTATATAATCTGATATGCTAATGCACAGTCAGATATTTTCAGAGTATTATGTCTTGAGTGTAGTCGTGCAAATCTTAATTAAAATGAGTTATTTATTGTAGTTTCAACTGCTGTTTAAATTCAAGTAGATTTCAGAGGGGCTTAAATTAGGCACCATAAACAAGAAAGTGGTTTTTATAATGAACTATTTTTCTACTCCCTTCTGTGTGACGAAAAGTAAATAAAATGATCAGATTTTTCTCTAAGGGAATGTTGTGATTTAAACTGACACAACTAAGTGACCTAAAGATAGGCTTATTGCATGCATAAAAAATGCGGAGTTGGGTTGTTTGAACTGCATTAGCATGAGAATGAGAAACTGCATGGTGAGTTGGCCAAGGTGACCATGCAGAACTGGGGGGTGGTTGTTCTTTGGAAAGCCTGGGAGCTGGGAATTCTTTTCTGAGCCATAAATAAATAAATCTGTGTCCTGAGCAATTAATGAATACAGAAGTCTGGGCAACTTTAAGCTGTTTGGGTTATTTTAAAAACCCATATGGTGCTTTTGTTAGTGCTGTTGGTTTCCATTTTTTTTTATTTACATTTTTAAGAGGTTTTCTTTTTTTCTCAACTGTCCTTCTTTTTGCTGAAAGATGCTGATGAGAATGTTTTGCCAGTGCTGTGCTAGACAGAAAACCGCTGTTAACTCCCACATCAAATTCAACATGTGCTGCACCAAAATGCTGTCCCTGAAACTTTCAGTCTTCGGGATATAGGGAAGGATCGCAGATAGTGAGTGCTGCCGCTGCCTCCCTTTGGAGTCTCCTGCAGCAACTTGCTCTAGTTACTCCAGGGGCACCAAGAAAATTGTCTTGTTGTAATCGTACTGTGAATGCACACAGAGCCTTTCCAGGGGATCTCAGTGTGTTTTATAGACCAAAACTAATTAAACCTCACAATATCCACAGGAGGCAGATAAGCATGAATCACAAATAAGTAAGATGAAACACAGGGAGGGGAAGAGCTCAACTTTCTCATGGTAGGGTATGAATGAAGAGGAATTATAGGTGCCATGTAGCTTTGGAAACCAGGCCGCAGGTGACTTGTTGAGAAAACTAGCCTTTTGGACACTGCCTTCACGGAGGCACTCAGTGTTTGCAGCTTTGTGTCCAGCACTTGATTTCTAGAAATGAAGGGAGTTCAGAGCCCCTCCGCTTCATGCTGGCTGCTGGGGCGGAGTCCTTGGGAAATATGCACAGCAAGTGTGATTTTGGGAGGTTCTCACACACCGTGCTCAGACGCTGAACTTTGTGTTTCTGAATTGTCTGGCTTTGTCTTGAGCAAAAGGATCTGACAAGATGCATCAGCTCTCACAACAGACAAGAGGTTCTGGTCATTGATGGGTTTTCACTTCATTGGCATAGTAGTTCCACCAATTTCAGCTCTGATGGGGCCTTCAAGATAGGAGTAATATTCTCAAGATTACTGCTGTGGTCAGTCTTAATCCTAGGCAAAGGAAAAACTAGTACTGAAGAAATGGATGAGCTGGAACTCCAGCAAAATGAGGTGGGAATAAGAAAGTTCATTCAACAGCTTTGAATGTGCAGCAATATCAGAGCATATAAGCAAATTCCTTGAGAAAATTCAAAACTTTTAGCCTATCTGGAAACCCATTTATGAAAATGTAGAAGGGATTCAAAGAAAGCAATTTAAAGAGAAAACTAGGGAAATATCAGATAATTATGGCATTACAAACCAGGCATGCAGATAATAAGATACAATGCAGAAATTACCATCAGGGCATGCGGTACAAGTGAGATGCTCTGGTAAAGAGAGAGATAAAAGGAGTTGTGAGAGAAAGCCATGCTCTTGATTTTTATAACCTTTTAAGAACAAGTTGGAGGCATGAGAACCAATAGGACTGATTGGGCCAGATCACCTAGTGTGTGACTGAGCTCGGGGCTTGGGAGGAGAAGGCAGCAGACAAAAGGCAGCAAAGTGTTTTACCAGCTCAATCTGCTTTTGTTGGTGAGAAATGAGGATCAGCCCCATCCCTGATGGAAAAAGGAACGTGTGAGGAAGGAGGTAAAATTCACCGATGGTTTAAGTGTTTCTTAACTGATCCCTTTCCTCCCAAAGTAGAAGGGGGAAGGAAGAGAAAGGCAGACAAGTAGCCTTTAGATATGAAGACAGAGGTGATCAGGCATTTAACGTTGCCCGTGGAAAAGGAGAAGAGTTTCTGAAACTGGACAGAGGGCAGCAAAGCAGTAGCATGAGGATGGCCGTGTCTCTTTGTCACGTGAACACAGTGCTCGATAGCAGCAGGGGAGCTGTGGAGTTTTATGACTCGATGCCTCTTTAGGTAGGAGCTGGGAGTTGGCTTATTTTAGCACTTGGCTATCTGCTCCTGAGGTCACAGCTGAAATACTGAATGTAGCTTAGGTTATGTACTTATATAAAGGGCATTGCAGATGTGAAAAAGAATGACCCCAAGAGAGCTTCAGTTCTGCTCAGCTGTAAAGGTCAGAGAGAAGGATTATCGGGGCACCTGGTGGAAGTAGTAGTTGCTCTAAGGTATGTGCTCCTATAAATGGTGACATGTACTAGAAATGAAAAATAATACCGAAGTTCAGCAAGTCGTGGCATCTGGTTGAAACTGCTTGATAGGCCATGAATGTTGGGTGGAATCAGCTGCAACAGAAATAAGGAGAATAAACGAATACTTGATGACAGTGAACCTGAAACACCTGGGGTTTGGCATGATGATCTGTGGGCCAGCACTGAAGGGCAGGAGTCAGTTGTCCATGGACTTCCTTCCTTTAGACTTGTCCATCTCCCTAGAAAAGTCCCTGTGAGTGAAGTGTTGATGCTGGAGCCTAGGTTTGTGTGTTTGTGTCTTTAATTCCAGTAACGTGGGTGTGTGTCAATTAATGCTGGAGTTTGGTGCCAGTGGAATGGTTTTTGGACCGCAGGGCTCCAGAGAACAGGGGAAGGCTTCAGCACTTCTCCTGTTGCGTAGCTCGACAAGAAGCTGGAGCAGATGACAGATCTCTGGTTCGTTTGTTCCTGGTTATGCAGTTTAATTAATGCCCATCATTAAAGACTTCTAAACAAATTGCATGGAAGTGAATAACGACCCAGAGAAATCTGCCATGTGCTACTTCATGCAGCAACTCCGTAAGGAGCAACTCAGAAGGGGCTGTTCATACAGGGCAGACAAAAGTGCACCGTATTTAAAAGTGACTTGTTGGCTTTTTGTTTCTCAGCCTTGGCCCCGCTAAGCTATCCGGGGGTCACACGCTGTGTGGCTGGCCAGTCCCCCTGGAACTGACGTCCTTGGTGGTGATTTAGAAGGCACGTTTATACAGTAGTCTCTGACTTCATTACTACCCTGTTTCCTTGGATACTGAGCGTTTTGCATGTCATTACAAGGGGGACATGAGCAATGCTCGGTACTTCTCGTGGTTTTCATAAAGTTTTTCTTATGGCTTGATTAGTGATTCTCTTTTGCCTTTAATTTTGTGTATCAAAGAGGAAAAAAGAAACAAAAGGAAGTGATTTTTGTCAGCTAATTTGCACAGCTTCCTTTGAGCTGCGGACTGGTTTCATTTCATAAAGTGTGGAAATCCTGCGTGTCACTTGTGAAATTATTCTACTGGATGGGTTTTAAATGGGAATTGAAGTGCTGCTATTCACTGCGACTTCAAGTTCGTGCTTTTTGGGAACAGGTTTACAATAGCAAAGAGAAAGCTGTTTAAATGCTGAGCAGTAAACAAAATTTGTCTGGGGTGTGCAGGCATTTAAATACTTCATGTGTCTGTTTAAGCTGGCGTTTTGGTGGTGTTTGGGATACTCCTTGAAATAAGTGATTTCTTTGTGTTCTTGGAGGCCGCGGTGGGCCTCAAAATATCCCGTAGACACAGCAGAGCAACAAGGATTAAAACTGTGAAGTGGCCAGAGCTGACACACGCGATGTCTGTACATGAAGTGCAAGTTCACGCTGGGCACGAGATGTGTGCGTGGGCACACTGCCTTGCCGGTTTGAACCAGCTGTTCTGAGTGCTAAAACAGCTACGATATAGTTAATAGCTACTAGTATCTTCTGTTCAGACAAAACACATGTATTGCATAATTCGTTTAATAAAAATCCTTATTTGAGCAACCACTAAATGTGGAGTTTAATACAGTAGCATCCAGATGTAAGTCCTAGGGATGTGCCTAAGATGGATCTTTTGCATCTGCTCAGTTTTATTGCAGTTCTCCTCATGGTGACTTTCATCTGCAAGGGCCATTGGGAGCCTTTTCTTATAAAAGAGATACAGAAATGTCATAAAACCCACAGTCCTTTCCCCCTTACCCATAATAGCGGGTTTCAGAAGCGAGAAATGCTTGCTCTTCGTTTTCCCTTCTGTGTGGGTTTTTAATATCGCTAGGTTTGTTTTCGTAAGCAGATAAATTGCTGTTTCCTAACTTTACTACTTTTGTTGTTTTCTTTTGTTTAAAAAAATACAAAGGAAACGGATATGGCAGCCTCCTTTCAGGCAAAACTACCCCGGATGGTTAAGATTTTTGTCTCGAAGCTTTTCTGGGGCGGGGACGTGCCCGCTGCTTTGGGCAGTGCTGGTCCCCGGTCCTCATGGGACACCCTGTCTGGGGCTGCCAGAGAAGGGAGGCATCGCCGGCTGCATGGGGAAACCTCAGCACACGGAGACCAAAGTGCCAGGGGCGGCTGGCGAGAGCTCCGGGGCCAAACAATGTGAAGTAACGGGACTTTTCCAAGGTGACTGTCCCAAGTCTGAATTAAGGGAGGTTTTAGTTAATCTAGCGTATGGCGCTTGCCATGGAGATGTTTTCAACAGATACTATATGGTGGGGTCTGTCATTCTGCGGGACCTAAATAACTGCTGGGCTGTAGATGACTCTGGTTGAGTCTTTGTGGGAAACCTCTGTTCTGGCACCAAAATAATGGCGTGTTTGTTCCTCCGGCTGAAACAGTGATGTGTTTTTATGTTTCTGATGTACATTTTTAGCACCGTTCCCTGTGTCGTTCAGTGTTCTGGGAATGTTCCTCCAACTCAGTGTTTGTTTTGGAAAGCTGGTTTTCGGGCAAGCAAATCTATGACTTGCAATTAATGGTTTTGCTAAAAATAAACGAAAGCAAATGGCTCAGTTTAAATAGTGATCCCTGCTCCCTGGAACTTTTAATTGGGACATGTCTGCCAAGCTGGACTGCTCCGAACCCCTGAGCAGGCTTTGGGGGATCTGATCATCTGTGGGCTGTGAGGGAGAGCTGAAGCTGCCGTGGTTTTAGTTACGGTTACGTTGGCTAAAAAGCGGTGATTGTCTCAAATATCTGTGCTTGGATGGACCGCTCGGAAGGGGCAGAAACATGTGTGGATTCCATGTGCATGGCATTTTTGGATTTGGTGGGAATTTCACCGTGCAGAAGGATTGCACCGTGCAGAAGGATTGCAGTGCTTTGCTGTGGCTGTTGTGCAGTCAGTGCTGAACTGTCAGGGTGCCATCAGAACGCCTTCATGTGCATCAAAAATAGTGAATTATAAGACTTCATTCAAAATGATTGGATTCAACATGTTAGAGGTTCAGGTGTTTCCAATGCAGATAACAGGCATAGACCAGTTTTGATGGGAAGTGTTCCTTGCGCTGCATTGGCCCTAACATGTGGGCTGGAAATAAAATTTGTAGGTTTCTGCCCTAACTTTGTTCAGCTAAAGCCAACTCCATGTGCTTCCCATCTCTCTCACAATGTCTGCAGGGTGAATTCCACTTAGTCCGAGCGATGCTGTGATGCAGCTGACCTCATAGATCAGAGGTTTTTACAGGCTGCCCAGAGAGGCTGTGGAGTCTCCTTCTCTGGAGATCTTCCAAACTCGCCTGGATGCCACCCTGTGCTCCATTCTCTGGGTGTCCCTGCTGGAGCAGGAGGGATCCCTAGAGGTCCCTTCCAACCTCCACCAGTCTGTGAGTCTGTGATTCTGTGAGTTTCCAGAAGCTAATTTATGAGGGGGCCGGCTGGAGGCAGGTTTGGGGGTTGTGTTTCAGGAGGTAGTTGCTCAGCGGTTCCTGGAAGTAGGGCCCGTGCAGAGCTCTCAAGTTGGATGCTCCAGAAACGAGGGCAGCTTCGTGGGCCATGTGCTGCGGAGTGGCAGGTGTCAGCGCCCTGCGGTGCCTTTCCATGTTGAAAGAAAAATCAGTGCTTGAATCTAGGCCTCGTTCTCAAATCTCTAACTCGCTGAGAATCTCAATTAAAATGTTTGCTCGCTGTGCTTCAAGCCTGCTCTCTCTCGCTGTCTGTCACAGCCTTCTCAAAGAGCAGTGACATCACAAAAACCAAAAATCTTCTTTCTATCCTCAAGAAAGAAAATTCTTTATTCTATGGGAACAAAGATTTAACTATTCCTGAAGTGGGTGGTGTTTTTAACTGTTTTTTTTTCCTTGACTCCACTGTGTGTCTGCGTCTTCCTCCCCTTCCCGTAGCCCATACAGACTTACAGGAATAAGTGAATTTGGGTCCTCTGATGCTGTAGGAGCTCAGAACCTTCTGTCGCACCCTCCTCAATGCAGAAACTTATAATGGCTGCAAACGAGGCTATTTCCTCGACCGCAGAAGTGCATCATGTAGCTTATTACTAGCCCTGAGCTATGTTTCCCCTTCAGTTTAGATTTCCCCCATTTGTCTTTATTTTCTTACCCTCCTCGCCTGCCCAGCCTGAGATGGGGACAAAGGTTTTGGTCATGCCCATATCCCTGCCACAGCCGCCTCTGCTCTCTGAGACCTGGGTGAGTTTTTCCCTGCTGTGTGAGGTGCAGAGGATGCCAATACTGCCATTCTGTTTTATCAAAAAGTAGAGTATTGGCAACCCCGGGAAAATCTGGGCTGAATGAGCCTGGCCAAGTCAAGGCCTGGCCAAGTCTGTGCCTCTTCATGGCTCTTTCCGTGTTGTAAATGACACAGTGCTGGCTCAGGGGACACCTTGCTGGGTACCACAGTGTTCATCTTGCTTGATGGGTTGCTTATTCTGGCTCTGCTTTGCCCCCTCCTGGCTTTCTCTTTTTGTCCTCCTAACTCTCGCCTTACCAGCCCTTCCAGCTCCAAGACCTCTCCAGCTGGGACCATGTTTCTAGATACAGCCTATGGATAAAGAGATCCTCATGGGACAAAACTGAAATTGCACTTATTCCAAGGTCCAGTGTGCAATAAAATGCTTTATTGTGTAGTCCATTATGTAGAAACCTTACAAGACTGCCATTACTTTGACCATTTTGCTGAGCGTATTGCATTTTTTTCCCTCTGGCCTCTGTTTTGAGGCAGTCGTTCTGTCAGTAAGGTTCTGAGCAGTCAGCTTTTCCTACTAGCCTCCTCTTGCCTGTGTGTAAAGGCCTGGAGCTGAGCTGCCTCCTCAAGTTTCTTATCAAGCAGCTACTGTGTCCTCTGAGAGCAGCACTTTACCATTCTCCATACACCTATATACCTATTATGGCCCTGGGAGCAGTAGCTGTAAATCTCCTAGGCTTCTTTCTTACTCTAAACCATAGCTGCATAGTTTACACAAGTCTGTGCAAGCTGTCAGGAGGAATGTGTGCAGTACCCCGAACACAGAGCAGAGCGTCCGCAACGGTACCTAGCGCTGGAGGAAGCGGGTTTGGCGGCAGAGGCAGCGGAAGGCGGTTCTGGCTCCCCGCGTCGGTACGAGATGAGCTTTGCGCGAGGCAGATGGAAGCTGCTGCTTCAACTAGATCTGGCGCCTGGCGCGTTCACGCGAGCGCCGCCTCCCCCGCGGTTGTCGGCACGTGTTGGTGCTCCTGCCGCTGCTCTGAGCCCACCGCGCTGCGTCTCGCTGGGCACTGAGGAAGGGGGAGATCAGATTGATCTCGGGCTGGTATAAAGGGCTGATTGATTTCGATTGTAATTACCCTGGATATACCGCAAGAGATAACGTTTTCAAAGAGCCCAATTAAATTGCCCTGCATAAATCCTA
Organism: Crypturellus tataupa; assembly: GCA_034781795.1. NCBI lineage: Eukaryota > Metazoa > Chordata > Aves > Tinamiformes > Tinamidae > Crypturellus > Crypturellus tataupa. The sequence goes on along the minus strand of JAWLRI010000551.1, from coordinate 625,804 downwards.
CTTAAGCCTCATTTATGCAGCTGGTGGGTGTAAATGAAGGTTCTTTCCCCGCAGTATTGAGGGGTTTGTGGGGTTCAGAAGTAATGGGCTGTAGATGTAGACTGGGGAAAGACCAGCAGTGAGAAGCGGAACTGAGCAGTCCTGGATTTCACACAGGTGGATTGTACCTGGAAAGATCTCCATGTCAGGGCTCCCTTGGAGAAGTCCAAGTTTTATGACACTTGGAAAAAAAATTACTGTAAATCCAAATAAACAAGAAGCAGTGTCCTCGACTATGCTCCATGAGGAAGCAGGGAGCCCCCAAGAAAATAACCGGCTCATCTCGAAGCTGACCCAGGGCTTTCCTTTTTTTGCAGTGATTAAGAAGCAGGACCGCAGGGCACTGGGGATGCACAAAGGCTGAAACCTGTGTATCGTTCTTTGTTTCTGTCGGGGTGGACCACCAAGGGACCAACTCAAATCCCTTGTAAGGTTGCTCCCTGCAATTCCCTTTGACAGATCTCACATGGTGGCAAATTATTCCTCCCCTCTCCCCCTCCCTACCCTTTTCCCAAGCTGTGTTTCATCCACAGGGGAAGGGAGATCCTGAAGTCCCTCAGCACCAGCAAGCCAGATCCGCTGGGCTCCTGCTCTCAACTGGAAGTGTTTGCTGATGAACTGATCTTTGGCGAAAATTGATGGTGTATGGAAAAATCCCTGGCACCTGCTAGCAAGAGAAAGTTATTCATAATATATGGCTGCGTGGCTAAAACTTCACTTCCTAGGCACAGCCTGGGATTACACTTGCTCCATGCCGAGCGGCCTTTCTGCCGTGTGGAATTGTGTATGGGCAGCAGCAGGATGTGCAGCTGCAGAGGAGCTTGGAGTTTGCACTGCGCTCTGTGGCAAGGGGTTACCCTGCAGAAATGACCATTTTGCCTTTGTCTGCTCTTATGGGGATAAACATATCTCAGTGTAATTGTATATATCAGAATGCATAGGGGAGCAGGTCGCCCCATGAATATGTCCCCTTGGGGAGTAAATCTGTCAGACACCAAAATGTCCTGCCTCCTGCTTTAAGCTGAACCTGCATTTTCCAAGGATTTCAGTGTAGCACAGATTTTGCTTCTGAATTCACATTCCTTTTCCTAGCAGTAACTTGTTCCCAAGCCTTTCCTAGATGGATAATTTGTGAGCTAGATTTGAGGGAAGCACTAGAGGAGGTGCCATTTTAATGTGCTTTTTTCCTCCTCATTTGCTGACTTGCTCACAATACTAATGTGTAGTATCGGAGAGAAGCTGTTAGAGACATCTTCGCAGAGAAGCCTTGGTCTTTACACTGTGACATCAGTAGGGTCTGTGTGCTTTAAATCGGAATTTCCGTGAGTTGTGGCAGTGCACAGGAGAAGAGGTGCCTTCCAGGAGAGGGCAGTGAGGCTCTGACCTCCTCCTTGCCATAGCAAGGACAAACTGAAAGAGGTCTTTCTGTCACTGGTGCAGCTTCATTAAAGAGCTAAGCAAGAGACAGCTACAGAACTATCCAGTATGGTTCTTAATCCTCGTTGCACTTTTTCTTTGAAATGGAGATTCTTGTAACCCAACCATGCAAAAGATTCTGTGTGTGCAGGTGGCTGTTGCTGGCAGGGAATTGCCCCGAGACTACAGAGCTCTGTTCAGGTGAATGGATTTGCTTGGGTGACAAGCTTGCAAGATTGGTGCCTGGATGATGCTTATAGAACAGACAGACTACTGCAGATGTTCCCATTTTTTGAGTGATAGGAAGGAGTTTTTTTTTTTTTTTTTTTTTTTTACAAGAGTGGGGTCACTCTCAACAGTTATTATTGCTCCTGTAGATTAGGTGCTTTGCTATGTGCTATTTAGACTTCATAGGCACGTGAAAGAAATATTCTTCTGCCTCCTAAAAAGGTCTTTACCTTCTCAAGTGTACAATTTTGATATAAAACTACTAATTTATTGAATGTAATTTGATGGAATTTAAGTAGGTACCTATTGAATGGGAATTCCAATACACTTAGACTGTTCTGAGAAAGCAGCTGTGGTTCAAATGTGGTATTTCTGCTTGCCACATGGTCACCATTCCTGTCCTGTGTGAGCAGGCACCCTGCCTTTCTCAGCTTCCCAGAAGAAAATGCACTGCAACTGAAAATCCTTTAAACCAGATAAAAGCTAGATACATGTGTGCTTCAACTCCCAAAAATTTGGCATATAAAGTTGAGAGACTTTCTTCCAGTGAAGCCCCAAGGACTCTTTAGACAAGAGCTGTACTAGGTTCTTTTGGTAAAGATAGAAGTTGAAGCATAGATTGACATACTTATGTGTGTGTGAATATATATTATCTCTTTTAAAGGTGTTGAAGAAATTCCTAAATACTTTCAATGTAATTGGTTAAATAAATTAATTAAAATCAATAGTTTAATAGTAAAATTAATAGTTTAATTCATAGTTGGAGTAGCCAACACTCCAGAAGGCTGTGCTGCCATTCAGAGGGACCAAGACAGGATGGAGAGTTGGGCACAGAGGAACATTATGAGATTTAAGATGGACAAGCGCAGGGTCCTGCACCTGGGGAGGAATAACCCCAGACACCAGGACAGATTAGAGGTTGACTTCTGGAAAAACAGTTCTGCAGAAAGGAATTTGAGAGTCCTGGTTGACAACAGGTTAACCATGAGGCAGCAATGTGCCCTCGTGGCCAAGAAGGCCAATGGGATC
>JAWLRI010000551.1:570299-622992 GCA_034781795.1 Crypturellus tataupa | reverse complement strand
TCCTGCCCCTCTGCTCAGCTCTGGTGAGGCTGCACCTGGAGTATTGGGGGCAGTTCTGGGCTCCCCAGGACAAGAGGAATGTGGAGCTTCTAGAGAGGGTCCAGCGGAGAGCCACAAAGATGATTAAGGGCCTGGAGCATCTATTGTATGAGGAAAGACTAAGCGAGCTGGACCTGTTTAGAGTGGAGAAGAGAAGATGGAGAGGAGATCTGGTCAACCTTGGAGTGAATGTAGGGAGGATGGGACCAAATTCTTCTCTGTCGTGGTCAATGACAGGACAAGGGGTAATGGGTGCAAGCTGAAACACAGGACGTTCCACCTCCATGTGAGGAAGAACTTGAGGCTGCCCAGGGAGGTTGTGGAGTCTCCTTCTCTGGAGATGTTCCAAATCTGCCTGGATGCCACCCTGTGCCCCATGCTGTAGGTGTCCCTGCTGGAGCAGGGGGTTTGGACTAGATCATCTCTAGAGGCCCCTTCTAACCTCAGGCATCCTGTGATTCTGTAATAGGTGGTGCCATCACCCAGGACCCTGTATCCAATACTGGATCCGGTCCTTGCTCAGAGGCTATAATTGTACTTACAGAGATAGAGGAGAAGACTTACTTCTTTTTCTCTTTTGTGGCTGGCTAAAAGCTTATTCCTTGCATCTCCTGAATAATTTTACCTTATACATTCTTTATGTTTGTAAAACTCCTTTTGGTATTTGTTTAATGTTTTTGGTGCTTACTCAAGAGGTATAAATTCATAAAGTTTTCTTTTTTTAAGCATTCTGTGGCATGGAGGTCTTTGGGATTAGAGGAATTGGCCTCAGGAGTGGCACTCAAACAAAGGATCACATAGCACTTGTTTCGTATCAGCACATTGAGTTGGAGCCCCAGTTCTGTTGTGTGGAAATCGTGGCAGCTCTCGGAGCTTTAGTCTCTGTTCCCAGTCTGGTGGGGTGTTATGCTTGGAAGCAGCCCAGGCTGGAGGCTGCCAGAGCCAAGAAGGAAAAAGAAATTCTAGCCTTACCTTTCACTATTCCTGCAAGGAGCAGCAGCTATCGACAAGCCCATGCGGCTGCTTTACAAGTTTTGGGCTATGTAGGGAATCTTTGTTAAAGGAGTGAAGAACAAGTGACTAAGTAGAGAATTAAAAGTGAAATTATAGATTTCTCCATGATTCTGAAGTTCATTTTGAAGAGTGTTAAAAATGGTGATGTACCTTTTTATTTCTCCATTCCTCTCTTCCCACTTCAAGACCCAGAGGATTAATACGAACTGGAGTGGAAAGGTGCTGAACTCTTATTTTGAGTCATCTTGTCTGCCTCTCTGAGCACTTGGAAGGAGGTTTTGTTTCTTAATCACTGTTCTTGTAAAAGAGCTTTTTCTTTTCTTCAGACTAACCTTGTCGAGCAATATCAGGGGACTTTTTTTTCTCTTTTTGAGTGATTCCTGCCTGTACGTTTAAAAATCAAACACAAGCAATCACAATCTTTCTCCTCACTTGAAACCATAACATTTTTTTGACAAGAAGGGCCTGTAAAGAAGTACCCCGTAATTTATGGTGGGTTGCTTTGTACTTTGTTTCTGTAACCTATCACATTACATTTCCTGTGTGTTAAGTATGTATGTATTATGAGCTCTTAAAAGCAAATATGCCAGAAGAAAGGAATTCAGTAAATGAATAAAACATTCTTGGGCAGCCCAAGTGGCAGTTTAATAGCACATCCATTGGGACTCTCAAATAATGTAATGATGATGGTCACGTAAATATATGGATAGATGAATAACTTCAGTGCAGAGCTTGTTACAATGTTATGTGCCACATGAAATAAAATCAAAGCTTGAAAGTGCTGCTTGATGTGAAGGTTCATTTTTTTCCAGGGCCAACCTTGAAAGTATACCTAAAAATACCCAAAGTGGTGTGTTTATGTGTACATATGTGTACATAACTTTAACACATGCACGCACATGCAAACAGACATACTTGTGTTTATAGCATATGATATACATATAACATATGATATTCCTAGGTTAAATTTACTCTTTCTGGACTGATCCTGATTTCACTGAGTCGTGAAAACTTCATGGACTTCATTGAAATGACTGGGTTTACAGCAGCATATTTGTCATTAAGTTTTCCTGGTTGCCCTGGTTTTCTCTAAAATTAAATGGTTAAGTGGTAAAGGAACCTAAATTTGTCAAATTATATTTCCCAGATTATACACAGCTTTTTCATTAGGTTCTCCTAATAACACAGCTTGACAAATACCCAATTTGATGCCTATTTGCCCCTGCAGAGTCTGTAACCCTGTGCATGGCTAACCTGAAGGTAAAGTTTTACATAATTTTCACTTGCAGCGATGAATTTCATAGGAAAACTGATTTTGGATAGTGGAGGAGCTGTAAATTTGCTGGTAATGACCACTGGGGAGAGCATGAACGGCAGAGTGGAGCCAGCTCAGGCTCAGCTGTGGCAAGGACAGGAGGAACGAGGTTGCCAAGTGCCAAGTTCTTTTCCGTACTCTAAAGAGCTCTATTACTGGCAGCTGCAGATCTGTGATTAAACAGAGCCTCTGGTTCATCTGAAGCACAACATCAATCTCCATCATCAGCCAGAAAAAGTCTGCCTCCTCGGAGACTCTAGTTGGGGATGCTGATGTGCCCTGGGGACACAGGCGGCAGCTCAGGTTCTTATCTGTTGAGTATCTAACAATGCTGTGTTGCAGAAGAGGCCCAGCCACTGAATTTGGTTGTTGGTTGGTTTCTCTCGTTAGTGTCTGTAGTTGCCCTGAGCTGACCTGTCCGTGGCCACGTACTGCGCAGTGCTTGTGCACGCAGCATCTCCCGCGCTAGGCGGTTCTTGGTGGCTGTGCTCCACGTGGCCAACATGAAGCCCCAGGAGAAGAAGGGCCTCGGAGATCTGCACGCTGCTGAATTAAGCTCATCATTCGTTGTGGTATAGAAAAATAGTTTGTCACTGTGCACATCTTTCAGTAGAGGGAAATGGAAGCAAAACCAAACAGTCTTTCTAACTGCAGTAGAAAAAAAATCCTCGTTGTTTGGATCAATCAGGGATCAGTCTGAGTCAACAGGACCCTTGTATACCTAGAGAGTGTTTGAAAACTGGCATATTCTGTCAGTAAGATGCAGTTTAAAATGCTTGTTTGTCTTATATGACTTGTACGATATGTACAGAGCAATCAGATTGGCATATTAGGACAAGGAAGCCCCATGTGTAGCTCTGTGAGGATCTGCTGGTTATTTGAGTATGAGAGTCCAGGAGATGATATCATCTGCTTTTATTTTCTTTTTAAAGATTTCTCTTTTCTTGAAATACAGAAGAAAATACAAAAGAATCAAAGTGTGGGTGGGGAAAGAGTTGGATGGGTATTGAAAGACAAGCATCTCAACAAATACTTGGGAGAACTGATCAAGGTGATTAATGTGTTCAGCAATAGTCTGTATTGACTGTGGGATCAGGAAGTTAAGTATTTTTGTGAACATTATAACATCAGTGCAATAGATTGATTGTCATTAGTACTTAAAAGTGCAGTAGTCGTTCAGCTATGTTGGAAGTCATAAATAATATGAATTCATATTCTGTGATTCTGTGACTCATACTCCAAAACTTGCATGCCGTTATCTCCTAGGGGATATTGAAATCACACTGGAAATTTAAATTAACCCCTGTCATTTTCAACAACTTTTCCTGTTCTAGTTTGGATAAAACTACCTTTTCAAACATCTTCTAAATGACGATAAGAACAATGTGTGTATGTAGGGGGTCTTTTAATAATTGCTCTTTAAACGGATTTTTGTCATTTTCACCTACAGCAGTCAATGTACTCTCTAACAAAGAAGGATATTTGCACTCCCTAGCCTTAAGCATCTACCCAGTTTTTTCAGGCTCTTTCACTTTCCTTTCAGTGGAAAAAAAAGTATCATCTTCTGAATCATCTCCAGCCATCTCTGGCTGGTTTTCTGCTTACTCTATCTCCTTTTAACCTCCACATTTAGGTACCTGAAGTGAGGCATTGTTCCAGGTGCCTGTTTGGGGGAACTCCAAATCATCTCGAATGGCTGATTATCAGCTGTATTGAGATACTTCTGTTTATAATTGTCTTGTGAAACCAGGTAGAAGGTCCTTAGTAAGCTAAGTGGGTGACAGCAGTGGGGTCACATGTGGGATGGGACAGGCTGCAGGCAATGAGGCTGAATTTATAGCGCAGTTCTCCTTGGAGATGCTAAAGTGGAAACTTGGTGCCAGCTGGAATTGACTCCATGTAAGGCAGAGTGCTTCTAAGCACTTGCTGGTCAGAATGGCCAGTTCATATTAGGTTGGGCAGGCAGTAGGTTGGAGCAGACCTCTGCCTTTTGAATGGTGAGATTTTGAATTCTGTAGAACTAATGATATGGAAAAAAATGCATTTGTCCTTAGTGGCTGTCTGTATTTGGTGGATACGGGTGATCATATGCATCTACAGATGCAATATAATATCTATTCCAGGGCAGATTTAAATCTCATAGAAAATCTCAACTAGGCTTTTTTCTAACTAGGGTCCGTACTGAAGAACTTGTGAAGCAGTTTTGTTTTCTTCATTATATTTTTTGTCTTCTATTGTATCTCTCCATATGTGTATGCATATGCATGTGCATATGCAATTGTTTTTAAGTAGGCATCATTTTTAATTTTATTTCTTGGCCAGGTATCTGATTATGGCTGGCTAATGCTTGTTGTGCACTTTTTTTTGATGGCTGGAGTTTCACTTATTATGTATTCTTTCTCAACTGTTCATATAAAACTTCATCATATTTGAATATTGGTGTGTTCCACACATAACAGTAATTCTATCTTCTTCCCAGAGACTGGAACTGAAAATGGATTTTCGAGTAAAATCCAAAATTAACAAATCGAGACATAGTTGAAGCTACTGATGAATAAAAACAATAATTCCTCTGTGATTCATCCTCTTGTACAAGCTTAATCCAGTAACGTGTGTTTGATTTTATTTTTTGCCACTCTCACATGATTATTGTTTTGCTTAGTGCGCGTGTGTATATAGGTGTGGTAGGGTCCCATCTCTTTTTTTTTTTAATATTTAAAAACAAACAGACATAAAAACATAATACATAATACAAAATTGGTGCTTTCATCTGCACACATGTGCAGACACACATGTATAGGCACACACATGTGTATCGTGTCCTCCCTTTCTATTTTCTTAATTGTGCAGAGACTATTACTGAGTATGTTTTATGTTCAATTCAACATGTTGAATAAGTGATTTAAAAATGGCTGTGCTGAGTACTGTTTTTATCTCTTGATTAACTGTTTCTCTTTTCTCTTCCTACCACAGGGTGAAGGAATGATGTGATGGAGGTGAACATGGGCTGCTGGTCAGGCACACGGCCACCTCCGTCTTGCCACGTCCTCCTGATTTTTGAGCTTCTGGCTGCCATCTGCCAGATAGCTGATGGGACAATCCCACTTGGCTTTCACTTCACACATTCCACTTACAATGCCACAGTGTACGAAAATTCAGCAGCCAGGACCTATGTCAACAGTCAAACAAGAATGGGCATTACCTTGGCCGACCTTTCATGGGATATCAAATACAGGATAGTGTCTGGTGATGAAGAGGGCTTCTTTAAAGCTGAGGAAGTCGTCATTGCTGACTTTTGTTTCCTAAGAATAAGGACTAAAGGTGGGAATTCTGCTATATTGAACAGAGAAATCCAGGACAACTATTTATTGATAGTGAAAGGGTCAGTTCGAGGAGAGGACTTGGAAGCATGGACAAAAGTGAACATCCAGGTTTTGGATATGAATGACTTAAGACCTTTGTTTTCCCCAACCACATACTCTGTCACAATAGCAGAAAGCACTCCCTTAAGGACTAGCATTGCACAGGTGACTGCAACAGATGCGGATATTGGGTCCAATGGTGAATTTTATTACTACTTCAAAAACAAAGTTGATCTCTTTTCAGTTCATCCGACGAGCGGTGTTATCTCCTTAAGTGGCCGATTAAACTACGACGAGAAAAACAGATACGATCTTGAGATCTTGGCTGTGGACCGTGGGATGAAACTTTATGGAAACAATGGAGTAAGCAGTACTGCTAAGCTTTATGTTCACATTGAACGTATAAATGAACACGCCCCAACTATAAATGTTGTAACCCATACTCCCTTCCCATCAGACAAGGAGCCTACCTATGCAGTTGTTAACATCGATGACCTAGATGAAGGAGCCAATGGAGAAATTGAATCTGTTTCTATTGTGGCTGGAGATCCACTAGAACAGTTCTTCCTCACTAAAGATGGCAAATGGATGAATGAATACAAAATAAAAGAAAGAAAACCTATTGATTGGGACAGTTTCCCATATGGTTATAATCTGACTCTCCAAGCAAAGGACAAAGGATCTCCTCAGAAATTTTCTGCAGTCAAACTGGTCCACATTGCTAGTCCCAAGAAAGAAAGCATCCCGATGAAGTTTGAAAAGGAAGCATATGATGTTTCCATCAATGAATTTTCACCTCCTGGTGTGGTGGTTGCAGTAGTCAAGCTCATGCCTGAACCACAAAGTGTGGAATACAGATTATCTCCTAGTGAGGATGCTGAGTGCTTTAAGATCAATCCTAAAACAGGCCTCATTACTCTTGGTCGTTCTTTGAAAATCATTGAGAAAGACCTCTACGAATTAGAAGTGTCCATAAACAAAGGTAGCAGTTTGAAAGCACATGTCACTGTCAGGTTAGAAGATGCCAATGATCACATTCCAGAGTTCCAGCAGCCTTCATACAGCTCGTTCATCAACGAAAGCGTCCCAGTGGGTTCTAGCGTTTTGGCCGTTTCTGCAGTTGATAAAGATAGGGGAGAAAACGGATACATAACATACAGCATTGCCAGTCTGAATTCACTGCCGTTTACAATAAACCAGTTTACGGGTATTATCACCACATCTGAAGAACTGGATTTTGAGTCCTCACCGGAAAGCTACCGGTTCATTGTGAGGGCTTCCGACTGGGGTTCTCCCTACCGCCATGAAAGCGAGGTGAACGTGACCATATACATAGGCAATGTCAATGATAACAAACCCCTCTTTGAGAAAGTAGCGTGTCAGGGGGTGATTTCATCTGACTTTCCTGTTGGTGGTCACATCACGGCTGTTTCTGCAATAGACATAGATGAGTTAGAGCTTGTGAAGTACAAAATAATCTCTGGAAATGAACTTGGAATTTTTTATTTAAATCCAGATTCTGGTGTCCTGCAGCTTAAAAAGTCTCTAATCAACTCTGGCGTAAAGAACAACAATTTTTGCCTTAAAATAACAGCTACTGATGGAGAGAACTTTGCTGATGCTATGTTTGTTAATATTTCAGTGGTTCATGGAAAAGTGTCCTCAAAGACCTTTAGCTGTAGAGAGACTAGAGTTGCTCAGAAGTTAGCAGAAAAATTACTCAAAAAGGCAAAAGCTAATGTGAAGCTGAATTTGGAAGATGGCTTTCTAGATTTTTACTCAGTGAACAGACAGGCACCACATTTTGACAAATCCTTTCCTACTGATGTAGCTGTCTCGGAGGATCTGCCAGTTGGTGCCACCATCCTCAGGATAAAAGCCTATGATGCAGATTCAGGCTTTAATGGGAAGGTAGTCTATACAATTTCTGATGGTAATACAGATAGTTGTTTTGACATTGACGTGGAGACAGGGATACTTAAAGTTCTTATGCCCTTAGACCGGGAGAAAACAGATCTCTATCTCCTTAATATTACAGTTTACGATTTAGGAAATCCACAGAAATCTGCATGGCGACTGTTGACTGTAACTGTAGAGGATGCAAACGATAACAAGCCTGTTTTTCTGCAGGACAGCTATTCAGTTAACATTTTAGAAAGCACAAGTCTTGGTACAGAGATTATTCAAGTAGAAGCCAGAGACAAAGATCTAGGATCCAACGGGGAGGTGACTTACTCAGTACTGACGGACACTCAGCAATTTGCCATCAACAGTTCTACGGGATTGGTGTATGTGGCCGACCAGCTTGACCGGGAAACAAAAGCAAACTACACGCTGAAGATAGAGGCAAGGGACAAAGCGGACAGTGGCCATCAGCAGTTCTCTGTGGTGCCCCTGAAGATTGTTTTAGATGATGTCAATGATTGTTCTCCAGCCTTTATACCATCTAGTTATAACGTGAAAGTCCTCGAAGATCTTCCCGTGGGCACTGTGATCGCTTGGCTGGAAACGCACGATCCAGACCTCGGTTTGGGAGGTCAAGTCCGCTACTCGCTGGTGAACGATTACAACGGGCGGTTTGAGATAGACAAAGCAAGTGGTGCCATCCGCCTGAACAAAGAGCTCGATTACGAGAAGCAGCAGTTCTACAACCTGACTGTGCGCGCCAAGGACAAAGGGCGGCCCGTGTCTCTTTCCTCCGTCTCTTTTGTGGAAGTTGAAGTGGTGGATGTTAACGAAAACCTCTACACACCCTATTTTCCTGACTTTGCAATCATTGGATCTGTAAAGGAAAACTCCCGCCTTGGTACAAGTGTTTTGCAAGTTGTTGCTCGGGACGAAGACTCGGGAAGGGATGGAGAGATCCAGTATTCCATCAGGGATGGCAGTGGTCTGGGCAGATTTAGCATAGATGAAGAAACTGGTAAGTGTCCTTTCTTACTCGTTTTTTCCCTTCATAAAGCTTCTTGTAAAAGTAAAGCTTAGGCTTCATTATTTTCTACCCATAATGGAAGAAATTCAATTCCTCATAACAGGAGAGAGAAAATTATAAATTTTTCAGGCACTGCAGTGACATGATTTAATTACCTGGTTACATTCATCACACTGTGGGTGTGAAATAATACACATTACTTTTCAGTAGCTATGTGATGACTCCATTTAAAAAGCAGTGATACTTATGTAATGACTGTATTCCAACCACTGTGTTATTTGTTGATAGTTGTAAATTGCTTGGGTCACTTCTACAGAGTGCCATAACGTTCATGACCTTGAATGCAATGTTAAATCCAATGGAAGTAAATAAGGAGCATGAAATAAAAATGATTTTCTCTTGTAACGTATTCATGGTCTTGTTCTTACAGTCAGCAGGAATCATTTTTCATAAGAGTTAATAGTTTGGAGTGATATGCCATTCCGTATAATAGCCTTTCTTTTGGCCTGCGTTGTACAGCAGTGCAGGGATGTGTGTGAAAAGGTATAAATATAAAAAAGCTGCATTCAGTCAGTGCTGGATGGCAGTAGTATTACGAATATTAATATTAGAAATTATTATTAGGAATTATTGGAAAATGTTGACAGATGGAATATTTGTAAGATGTTTTAACTTTGCTACTACCCCATCTTACTGCAAAACGTGGAAAATATCAAGTGTAGAGGCTTGTAGTAGTAAAGCAGTCTACAAGCTGGCTGTTTAAGTGTCTGATAGTTGTTGGGGGTAATAGTGCAGCTGTGGTACTACAAGAAGTGAGGAAATTAGAAAATATTAGTCAACAACTTAAGAAATTATATTAAGTGTGTTGGGTTTACTGTGGTTTAAGCTGACTTTGTAAGTCTTTTTAGAAAAAGCTTAATTGAGAAAGTGGTATTAGCGAATGCAATTAAAATGTATGCTTTGGCAAATTCAGGCTATTTAATCAAATGTCAGCATTCTGAACTGAACGTTATGGAAAACAGCCGTGGAGCTTGTTTGAGTGTAGGCAGTGGAAATATTTTTATTCTATTTGTGTATAGTCTCTGTGCCGCAGCTGTGCTCGGATGAGACATTTTAAGCCTTGTGTCCAGAAACGTCAAACTTGAGTGTCAGAAGTCAAGAGGCGCCTGCTCTAATTTCCAGAAATGTTAAGAACTCACATGTCCTATATGTTAATAATAGCTGAAGGCACTCAGGCAGCGTTATTTAGGCAGTTGAATGTGGCTTTCAGTTATAAGCTCCAGGGCTTGAAAATGTTGGCCTGGGTTCTTACTGAGCTGAGAAGAATTTAGCTGAGCAGGTCCTTTAAAGGCAATGAGAGGCCAGTCCAAATGCTGCAGAGTTCCGAAAATCTCAGGATTTGGCTTTACTGAACTGAGAAAGGAACAGACTTCCAGGAGACTGAGTTAGTGCATGACCGTAATAAATAAAACAAGTTTTTTACCTTGTGTCTGGACCAATTAAGGTGAGCTCCTATAATAAATTAGGGCTGCTGTTCAATAAAACATAAAGTGTGTTTTGACATCACTGGGAATGGTACTCAATATTCCCCATTAAGCACATGCTTAGTTGTTTTTCTAAATTGAGATCTAATTCAGAGAGGAAAAAAGTTTTAAAGGTGAATAGTTCTGCACTTCATTCTTTCGTAAGTATTTCCAGGGAAGTGGACTGCCCCTGTTAACTTTTCAGTTTCACTAAACTGTCCCAAAAGATTGTGACAGTCATTAAAAGGTACTGGTTTTGATTCCTGTGGTATTTTCTTTTTTTCTTTCTTTTTTTTTTATCCCCCAAATGAATGAGGAAAATAACTGTCTGATACAACCCAAGCTTTCTTAAAGCCTTCTCCAAAGAGCACTTGGTTACTTTGCTGTAGACAGGGCTATCTGGACAGCCAGAAGTGAAGATTTAGGAGTTGCTTTGCGTTGCGCTGTGGTAACCCGAGTGCAAAACTTGGCCTGCTGTGTCAAAGAGGACAAAACATTAATACTCTGCTGTTGAACTAGTGGCAACTTAAACGCTGCTGAATGATAAATCAGTTTTCCAGCTGTAGAAGAGAGCTCTCAAGTCACATATTGAATTAATTTACAAAGAGATAGCTGTTTATTTACTTTCAGGGCAGTTAATTTGTCACTTTTAAACTGACTGACACTATTGGCTTATGCTCTGTCTTTCCTGAAATTTGTGAAGGTAAGCAGGAGTGTGAAGTACAACAAATCGATATTTTTGGCTGCTGCCTTAATGAAAAGAGGACTGTAGTATCCATTATAATCATTAGGAAATAAACTGGGCCAAATTCATCCTGATATGCGAGCAGACCAGACTCCAAGGAAGCCTGTGTTTTCAGCACAGTTTTCTTCAAGCTTATTATATTTATACTTCCGCCATAGTCCTTCTTAACTGTGTCATTCCATGTTTCCTGGCATGGTGACTTTATTCTCATCACACTACGTACAGGCAGCATCTAAGTCCCCAGACTGGGCTTTCTGGTGTGGAGGATATATGTGTGAATCCTGGCACTGAGGAGCGTGCTGTCCGTGTGAGTGAAGCTGGGGTTCCCATCCCACACTGCTTCTCGTTTGCCTTGTGTTGTAGGGTTATCATTGATGCATTGCTCTATTCATGGTTAGCTCATCTAGTTCTTATATGGTAGTAACCAGAAGCATAGTGAGAGCTTGCCAAATAAAAGTACATTTTACATATGTTGTGTCCCAGAGCCGTGTGAATCATGTCATTTCTGTGGATTTACTTTCCTTTACCAGGTGGTGGAGCCAGTAGAAATCTGTAAATCAATAAAAACTTTTGTTTTGAGAGAGAGAGAGAGAGCGCACTGTGTTTGTTGACTGCTACCTCTCCAGGGAGGATTCAGTAGACACCAGCCTGGGTGTACAGCTCAAATTCACTGGTATTCCATGTTTGTAGTCTTACTTGTTGACTGCTGGTATGAAAGTCCCAAGCTTGCCAGGTAAGATCCCTACATAGAGGGGCCTGTGGTATGATCTGTGATCTCACTATGAATGATTGTTCTCTTCCTTTTATCTCTTATGCAGAACTGCTTTTCTTTGCATCTCTGCCATTATCTTGGAGTCTTGAAATGTAACCTATTTAACAAAATATAGTTATCTACAGTTAGTGCTAGTCACTGCAGGCTTTCCTTGTAGTCAACAGAGAGAAATGGGCACTTGTGAAGCACAATTCATCTTACCCTGAAGTAAAACTGTGACATAAGTTGAATGAATCATGCTTAAATAAATGTGCATTTCTCTCTTGGCTATAAGGGGGTGATTAGCTCAGAGGCAGATGTCTATACTAGTTTTGTTTGGATATAACTCATTCCTGTTAACTATAGACCATCTATAAGCTAGATTACATACTGTCAGTTTTACGTGCTAGATAATACGTGATGGTTCTCTCTACCAGTTTGATGTTTTTAGCCTAATGTCAGGGAATTATCTCTTAATGGGAAGCCTGCACCTAAACATATTTTTGGAAATAAGAGGTAGAGAGAAGGCTTTCAAGAGTATGAAAGCTGTACAACCAGTATTTTAGGATTTTAGAATTTTTGATCTTTTGAGAATATACTGCTGCAGGACATGCTCTTTTCCATCTGTAGACAGTCATCAAGATGTGACTTTTTGATCTTACTTGCTATGTGGGTGATAACCTTCCCTCTGTGCAATTCTTGGGCCATGGAGAAGCTTGTGCCATGTTCTCATCTCTAGTATCGCTCCCCTGCCCCCGACATTCCTCCATTAATTTCTCTTTCAGTCCAATCTATGATGAACACAGTCTCCTTGCCAATCTGCTAATCCGAGTTTCCTTGGAAGAGAACTATGCAGAAACCCTCTCCATTTCTGGAATGCTGCAGCACGAGATGAGCAGGGAGCTGATAGCATTTTTGTGGGATGACAACACGCTCTGAGAGTCTGTGTTGGCGATAGCTGTAGTAGCTATATCCAGTTTTTTGGAAATGGTCCTCTTTGGTTGTTTTAAAACCCTGGATTTTCCAAGCTGTCATACATGCAGCACTACTAGCAGTGCTGGATTTTGCTGCCTCAGCAGCTAGTGATGACTCCCCAGAACGTGTGTGGATCTGCTGCTGTACGGAGCTGTATGTTCAGGTGAGCCGTCTGACATAATCCTGCCTGCTGGTCCCAGTGCCTCCTTCCTGGCTGTAGTGGAGGGTCAGAGAACTAGCTAGATTCGATTTCTGACTGCTGGAAAGGTTGAGTTGGATGAGATCAAACCTGGCTGAAATGCTGGTGTTCGTTGTTCTCATTTTTTTTATGATTTGTGATTCAGCTAAACAGCATTTTTGACTCAAGCTCCACTTGTCAGTCTAGCATATGTTTCTACTCTTTGCATGGTTGATGTAACCGCCTGGCACTATGAAAGTTTCTATATTTACCCCTGCTCTACCCATGGACATGCTAGCAACAGAGCAAAATGAGTTCTAGGGGAACAGAGAGACTAGGCACATCTCCTGGTACCAGTATTTTGGTGAACTTGATAAGAGTCAGTGGCAACACCATAGAATGGAAAGAGCGAGTAGATCTATTTACCTTTTGAAATAATAAATGTTTTGTTGCTTTTCAGGAAAGTATGGAAAGATTATTTATAGACCCCACTGAAATGAAACACAGAGATAAAATGTTATTAATGAAAGATTTAGGGAATCTTTAATATTTATGCAAAGGTGGAGTCAGGCAACACCATCAAAACTTATTTTCCAAGCTTCAGGAGTTCAAGCCCCCTGACTTCCATTGGGATTTAGCAATTGTGTGTTCACTGGCATTGATTTTGCCTCTCTCCACAAGAACACAAGCTGCAGCTGACCCAGTTAATTCGTTATATTCAAGAGTTTTCAGCCCTGAACATTCAAATGAATAAGCCAAGCCTTTTCACAGTGCTGAAATCTTTTAAGATACTACTAAATGGAGGAGAATTTCAAATTATTATGATCTTCATGGATGTATTTACAGTGTAGCAGACTGCTCTATTTTGATACCTTTTAGAGTACCGCGAGTGATTGAAATTCCTGACCAACTGTTCCTAGACTCCGAGAAAAGAATCAGTGTTGGAAAACCCTAATCATGGCTTTGAGTACTTGTAATTGTACATGCAACTTGTAATGGAAAGTAGAAACACCAGACGGTATCGTTTACAATAAAACAGACCTGCCCGCACTGTTATATCTGTCTAGCAAAAGAGAATAAATTTATGGCTTCAGACTACTTGCATCTCCTGGCTGTCTTCTAAAGCAGTTTTCAGTTATAACATATGCAAGCTGAAGGATACTTTCATTTGTAACAACTGGAGCGGTCAGATAAATATTTATGTGGGACCATAACTGGCTTTTCTGTGAAGGAAAAATCAAGTGAAAATGAAAATGGTCTGTGATGTGTGATTTTTCTTGAGCCTGTCTAATTTTATGAAGGCGGGTGAGTGCGAGCGGCTCCGCGGCTGCTTGGGACCGCTGTGCTACAGATGCTCTCCGTTTTCCTGGGACATTCAGGCAAAAGTTATTACCCAGAGTCAATATCTCCAAGCCGTTTATTTAGCTCAGGCCACTACGACTGTTTCTAAAATAACTTTTTCTCCACATGAGTCAATGGATATGGCCAGGAGCTGGCGCAGAGCGGTCGCATCCAGAGAAGCAGCAGGCACCAGCTCCGGTGACGCAGCCGCAGGCTGGACTTTGCTGGTTCTCAGCTGGGCTGTGATGGCTCTTCAGAGCCATTCCTTGGAAAAGAGCGCGCCAGATGGATCACAGAGCCAGCTCTGGCCTAAATCTGAGCTGTCACCCACCATGTCAGCGGGAGAGAAGCAGTGCCACAAACGGATATTTCTGGGTCTGCACAACTGTTTTGTCTTTATTCTCTAAGTTGTCTCTGGCAGTCTTTGAATGGGGCAGCCTTCCTTTCTGTAACGATTTCCAATTTTAGGAAAGTAATTGTTAGCTATTTCTTTTCTTCTCCTTTAAAATTAGTTGTGGTGGAAAAACAACATTTTTGGATAAATTTATGTGTCTGTGTTTTTATAATTTCCCTCTCATTTGTAGTTGTGAATTAGAAAAAGGAACAGGGCCTGCCTTGGTTTCACTGCAGTCAATCTGTTTAGCTTTTTATTTAATAATACGAACCTTAAAACATGCATCAACTTATGAAAATATTTACTTTCAAGGGTCCTTAATATCATTATGACATATTTTCAGAGTTTTCCTATGTGAGGCCAGTCATGCAGAATTGTTCCATTCAAGCTGTTCAGCTCTCTTGGCTTAATACCACATAAAACAGCTTATAATGTACAATTTTTATAGCTAGCTGTAATTTGCATGTTTTCCCTTCTTTGGAAATGTTGCTAGAGAACCTCCTTTATTATTCAGGATGCTCCTGATAATAGAACATTTCTTTTGAATCTCTCAGAGTAATTTATTATATTAATGAAGATAGGAGCCCAGAAGTGACCTCTATCTTATCTTGTGCATCACAGCCCATTAAATTCTACCCAGATGAGCCTATGTTAAGCTTATGTCCAGACTGCCAGCAATGAAATCAAGACACACAATAGCTAGTTAGACTAAACTGGAGGAAAATATTACTTCCAGTGTCTCATGTGAACATCTGAGCACCAGCCCTATTCCAGTATCTCTTTGATCCGCTGTTTAGTGTTTCACCTTCACTTGGGAACAGTACCTGATATTTAGGAGGAAACTGGACACTAAGGGGAAAAAATAATCGGAACTGCTCCAAGGCACCAAGGGGAGCCAAGAAGCCTGAAAAATGATGGTCAAAGCGGAGCTGCAAATTTCCTGAGTGTGCTGAGAGCAGCACAAACAGTCCTGGCCTGGAGGAAGGTGCTTCAGCAGTTCCTAAGGTTAGATGGAAACAGTTTGATTCTCTCACCCCTTCTTCATATGAGGCCAAGACACAGGAATCTCCAGTGGCTGGTGAGATTGAGGCTGCATGCTTAAATCCAGTTATGTGGAATATTTTAGCCAAGAAAACAGTTGGGCAAAATTGGTCTGGCATTTCTGGGGCTGCTTGGGAGCAGAGGAAGGTGGTAACACTGGACTGATCAGAGATACAAGTCTGTAGATCTCTTTCCCTACTTCAGTGCATACTTTGGCTCCTGTCCTCTGTGCAAGGACTAAAGTAATGGTGAATTGGGCACTTGCTTAGAAAGCTGTTCCAACTTTTAATTGTTCCTACTGCTTAAAAAAAAAGTGTTATATTTTAAGGCTCAATTTATCTAATTTTAGCGTTCAGATCTTGAAAATTCTTAGGTCTTTGTCAGCAAGGTAGAAAGAGAAAAATAACCCTTCCACTATCAGATATCTTCCTGTTTGTCAGTACATTTTTACCTGAGAAAAGATGTTTGGAAAAGGATATTAATAGCTCATGGAACAGATTTTTTTAATCTGTAGTCTTCTGTTTAATGTAAACATCTTTATTACATTTTATACACTTATGGTGTCTTATTAGCATTGAAGTGTTGCCAATGAGAAATAACTGAGAGAAAGCCAAACTCGGCGCGTGTGGGGAGCAAATTTTCATTGCAGTTGGTTTGCATTAGGAGTTCAAACTAAGAGGTTATTTGAACTTCTCAACATTACATTGTCCAGCGGTGTTGGCCTGGCTATTTCACCCAAGCCTAACAAAACGTGCAAACCTATTCAGTTAAAGAGCAGTGATACTTATAAGCTAGTTGCATCTTTCTTTTTTTTCTCTGGAGATTTGGAGGATGTCTCTGCAGGTTCATTGCCATTACCGTTTTGCAGTGTAAGGGACAGGGATGGAGGTGGGAAGTTGCATGATCTCTTACTGTCAAATGAACTGTGAGCTGTCCTGATAGTTTGGTAAGACTGGGATTAAGTTGGACGTGTCATAAGGGGGGGTATTCATCTCATATGACTTTACTTAGCATGGTATATATCCCTGTAACCAGACTGGACACAGAAGTGTTGCTCAGCGAAGCTAAGGTGAGTCCCCCCTGGTGGAGAAGGCCAAGGTGTCCAGTCAGATTGGGTCCTACCATGTCCTTGCCCACTGCTCTGTCAAGCCTTGCTGTGTTAATGCTGGAAATGTGGGGCTGTGCCCTGCTCCCCATGATTCCAGAGCAAGGAGATGGATGTGGCCTGCAAAGAGCCTCCTCCACCTACACGTCTGGGGCCTCAGGACATGCTACGGAGCTTGCCTGCCTGTCGGCTTAGACACTGACGTCGGCTTTTCCTCGGGGATGTTTGTTCTGTGTCCTGAAGACGGTGACCAAGCGACATCTTTACAGCCAGCTGCACTGCAGCTTTGCAGATGTTCCCGCTATCACTGCTGCCACATGTTTTGGGGTGAGAATCACAGGTTTCAGTTACACACCTGATGTGCGGTAGGTGCCTACGGTGGTTTCCTACCCCTCGCAGTGCGGAGAGGCCAGCGAGGTGCTTCAGGCTAAGGAGAAATGTGGAAGAGATTGCCCGAAGCACAAGCCCGAGTGGCTGGGACCAGCTAGTAGCATTTTCATGTGTGCCTCTGTTCTGACCAAACCAAAATGTGGGGGCTCTCCTGGAGTAGGACTATATGGGATGAAGTTAAACCTTCCTTCTTTAATTTATGTGAGTGCTAATTAAAGAAATGTTTACCTTGGTGCGAGAGAAATCTAAATGTATGTCGTTTTAAATAGCTGCCTGCTCCCAAAATGTCATGGCTACATCTGTGCAGCATTTTTCACAGCTGAAGTGTCTGGTTTTCCAGCTTTGCTGAAACGTGCACAGTGGTTTTGTTTCTAGTTTTTAGGTCACTGCTGCCCATAGTGAAGTATACGCATAATTATTTGGGATGTTTTCCTCCTCATTTGAAAGTCTTACTGAGGAGTCATGTTCTGGAAATATAGTTTTATGCATAGATCATTAACAAATAGTTTTGCTTCTTGCTACTAAGTCAGTTTATGTGGTGAGATTTTGGGAAGGAAAAGAAATCCTAAACTGCAAAATCACTGCAATTTTTTAGAACTTTCTTCCCCCCTAACTATACGAGAATAACTATAAGATTTAATTAAAATTGCCAGAATACTCCACAGTCCCCAAACACCTTTCATCTAAAGTACACAAATTATTTTTCAAATTTTAATGGAGAAAGCTCTTTGATGTACGGTGCTTATGCAGTTTCCTCTTCTACAGATATGGCAGGAGAGGTGTAGATAACTTAACTGTTTGATTTTTTTGGGGAGGGAAATGACAGTCTCGACACTCCTGAAAACAGTAGGAGCTTCAGTTGTCCAGGATTTACATTATAAAGCTGAGCTTGGTCGTCTCATACAGTGGCAGATAGGGACAGTTTTTCTCCAACTCCCAGCATGTGTTTCCTCCTTCTGCCTGCAGCATCTTGGAGGTGGTTTTAGACAGACTTGTTTTTTTTTTTTTTGTTTGTTTGTTTGTTTCCTCTTGAGATGCTCTGTTGGGATCGATGGGTTTGTGCCGTTCTGCTTCTCTGGGCTGTTTTCCTGGAGCTCTTTCCCTTGCGCTAATCACATTTAAGCAGCAGCGCTGATGAGGGGACAGGTCATAGCGCAGAGAGGCCGCAGGGATGAAGCAGCTCCCGGCTCGAGGCGGGCGGCGGGGAGCGCGACACTCTGAACTTCATCCCTTCCTTCCCAGACTTTGGATGGTCCCATTCTCTTTAGCTCTTCCAGCAGCTTCCAGGGGCGATTGGAGCTCTCGAGCAGCCCAATGAGCCCTTCCCGTTAAGGAGATCCTTCCCACTGCGGGGTCTGTCCAAATAGGACATTTGGAGAGGAGATCAGGTCTGTCTGTGAGGAAGGAATAGGGCTGGCACTTAGCTGGGCTGCCTAGGGTGTAATTAGCAAATTCTATTTACTAAATATGCCCAAATAAATTTAGGACAGAGTTCTCACTTTAGAACTTAGCCCCCAGTCTGTTTATTAACAGAGATACCTCAAATTCCCCTAAAAGAGGAAGGTAACATCTGAACTGCAGACCGTGCAGCTTGAGTGTGGTGATGCTGGACGTGAAAATACAGTTCTGCTTGTGGAGGTCACGGGTTGTACCTGTCACTGAAGTGCAAATTGTTCCTACCTTTCAATAAACATACTGATTTTAGAAACTTTCTGAATGCCTATCAACTATTTCATGGGGATTTCTTTTAATCACTTAATCTTTCACAGTGAACATTAATCTCACACTCAACTAAATCAGCACAGAGATAAAATCCCGCTGATTCTCAGAAATACTTTTTCTCTGAGCTCCACAAATCTAGACTGCTGATTCCAGCTGGAAGTTCTGACCAGAGCTTAAATGTGGTCAGAAATACCACTGTGGTCAAAGGAGGGGAATTCTGCTATTTACACCTTCAGTCCCATCTTATTTGGAGCAGAGTGGGTTTGGTACTCCTGGAAAGCCAGAGAGTCTGGGAACCTCTGGCAAAGGAGACCTGACCCTCCTCATATGGTCAACTGGAATCAGTAGATTCCATCTCCCTGAAGGCAGTCCTGGTCCTGACAGCTTGGCAGTTCAAGAAGGACTCAGCTGAAAACTCAATTTCTGTTTTTTTTTTTTTTTTTGAGGAAAAGAAGTGAGGGGATCAGTTCCTGCATTGACAACTAGATTTATGGGCTCTGCAAATGCTAGTGGTATTGGTGGAGGTAGAAAAAGGAGATCAGATATAAAGGTAAGGCTTGGATTGCCCTGTTGGGAGTTGTGTAATTTTGTGCTGGGTTAACAGGACTGTGAATGCACATAAGGAGCTGCGGTGATGTAACTCGTGTAATTAAAATTCACTCGGAGCCCTATAGGGATGTTTACAACTTGTCCATATAGGAAATCTGTACCTGCCTGCTTTGTAGAGGTTTTTCGATGGAGACTCCTTCCAATAAAACAGAAGTGAATTTAGCAGAGCAGAAGGGCATCCTGGAAATCATACACTGCAAGAGCTGCTACTGTGTGCAGGGTTTGGCGTGGAGATTACAGCAGTGAAGGAGTAAGCAGGATGCGGGCTCAGGTGGGGATCTGGTGTGATGGAGGTGCCTGTTTGCTGTGCGGTGCTTCAGCCGCGAGCTGAAATCACAAGTAAGAGCAACTATCAGATGGATAAAGCTGCTCGCTATATATTACATGGGGATATAAAATCCCTCTGGCAGTGCGAATAACCTTTTCATGCCTCACTTTACCTGTCTTTACAATAAGTCTAATGATCATCACATTGTCAGAGGCATTTTTGTGCACGGTGTGATGCTCGCATGATTAATGGCTTTAAAATGCTATGAGTGATTTTGATGGAAACACATATCAAAATGCATAGCAGCAATTGTGTGTAATACAGTCACTTGGTATTTGAAGTTGAAGGGTGTTAAAGGAGAATTCCCTTCGGGATTCATTTCTTTCCTATTCTCATCTCCAAGGAAAACTTGAGAATCTCAGTGACCTATTTAAGCTAGTGCGTTTATTCCGAATAATTAACTGCAAAAATGTTACATTAACTGCATAGGACTTGCTCAACAGACCTGCATTCAGATTGCCTGACTCCTTTCAGCCTTCTGGGAATAAAAGATATTCCAAAAACTCTGCTTTCTGCAATACTCGATGAAAACAAAAGTGTAAATTCATTTCAGTTTTAAGTGAGCTTCAGGCAGAGTGATCCTTGCTGCTGTTCCCTGTGTGCCGTAGTTGCAGTACCTGCACGTTGGCCAGGCAGCTCTCTGGTTGCTGCACTGCAGCCACCCATAGAATGCAAAATTTTAGGGTTAAAAATATCAAACCGCTCTCTTATTTTTAGCCCTTCCTACCAGTTATGGATCTCATTGCCTGAGGTTAAAGAACTGAATGACATTCTCATTAGTAGAAATGGAGTGGGAGATCATTTTGGTGGAGTCCAGGCATTTTTGGAGGAACTGTGTCTCTCTGTCAGGTGCTGTGGAAAAGAGCAGCTTCAGTATTTACTGGGCCATAATTTACTTGATTTTATAGTGTTCATAATTTATGGAGGACTTGGGATGAAGTCAGACTCTGTCACTGACCAGAAATAGAAATTTTGCAGTAAGTCCTGGTTCAGTAGTGTGAGCATCTCTAAGCCCATACAGACACAGGTGGGTCAAATTTGGGTGAAATCCTTGTTATTCGTGGTCATGCTGAGGAACCCTCACTACACACCCATTGCCTGCCGGGCACTGGAACGTAAAAACTTCTCAAAATGGGCTCCCCCCCCGATGCATCCTGCTACACAGGAGGGTACAGAGGCTGTAAGTGAGAATGGTGCATGTGGTTTGTTCTAGCTCGATCCATATTTCTCTCTTGATTTACCTCAATAAATTGTTTCTAAGCTGCTTATGTAAGCTACTAGCTTACATTAAGTAAGTCTTCTTGGAGTAATTGTCCTGTCAATAAAGAGCCATGCCAACACAGCACAAGCCTCTTCCCCTGCCAACAGGAATTAACCTGAGCAACTAATTTCCATTTTGGGGGGCTTCAGGTTGGACTATTCAAATGCAGCAGGTAGGAGCTAAGGGAATGAAATGAATACTGCCTATAGCGCTTGATATTTTGGCTCTGGGATGCTGAAGGAAAGAGTCTAGCATAGTTTGAATTGTCAAAACTGTCTCTGTTATACAACAAGAAAGGGAGCAGTGGTCCTTTGAAGAAAGCCCTCTCCGTTGTCTTCTTTTCCTTCTGCTTTTCTACTCTGATTCAATAACAGGGTTGTAATGTGCCATCTGGGAAGGCCTCATGGATCAGTGGGCATCTACAGGACGTTGTGCTCTTGGAATCCCAGTGGGGAACATAAGGGACTCAGGAATGCGTGGTCACAGTTGGAGTATTTTAAAGCTTACCCCCGGATGACACTTCGGTGTACAGTGGTCTTTCTCTTCCCAGTACAACCTAAATTTCAAGCTCTTCCCCAGATAAATCCCATCTTGGTTCTAGGTTGCAAGATGGAAGGTCTCAATAAAAAAACCTGAGCAGAAAAGAAATGCTTCTGGAGTTAAAACACAGGCTGAAAATAAAAAATTCAGGAATCAATTGCTTATTATAACTCTTTTGGAAGCAGTCCCATGTCCCGGTGTCCCATCCTTAGCCAGGAGTAGGGCTAAGTGCAAAAAAGGGGAGTTGTTCTAATGGAAGTACCTGGGGACCCAAATATTAGTGATGATGCAACTTTGGCTGAGCTGCTGGATGCCACTAAAGTTAATCTGTTCCCTGAACTGCATTTTAAACGTGTGGAAGCCCTGGAATGGAAGGTACTACAGGACAGTAAAATACCAGTCCCTGCACCTAGATGTTCATACCAATGTGTTTTTGGTTTGAAGATGTCTTTGAGTTTCTAACTAGTCAATGAGGAAATGCGTTTGGGTCTCTAAGTAGCTTTGTTGCTGCTGGTCATGAAAGGCAACACAGGGCTCATTCTGAACATGCTGAAGGTGACATGCCTCCTGGGCCTCCTCACCAGCCGCAGTGTGGACTTTGTCATTTCTGGTGGCCATGGACAGTGTTGGAGGGTCTCCATGTGGCGCATGGACCTTTGAGGGAACCCTGGTGTAGGGAAGCCACGATACTCTGCTCTCTCCCACGGAGAGATTTAAAAACAAGCAAGAGTTGGGAAAATATTATCTGTCTTTTAAAAACAAGATTCACAAACAGATGTATATATCTGTTCTGTCACCATACAGATGGGCAAAAAATGTTTAGTTGTCATGGCAGCAAAATGTACAGTATAGCACAGGGGGAAAGGAAAGGGGAAAAAAGAATAAAATAAAAGGAAAAGCAGTGCCATCCTGCCAGTTGCTATGCTGGGGCAGCATCTGCTGTCTTGGGAGTTTTACCGGCCTGGAACTTGGATTCCAAACCCTGGAGCCAGCAGTTCTGGCCAGCAGCGATCCCTGTGTGCCGCGATCCTGCGGCTCTTCAGCAGCAGGAACGTTCCCTGCAGGAAGCATGGAACTGCATGGAACTGCCCTTTCCAGGTTTTCTGCGGCAGTTTCTCTTTTTAATAGGAGCTGGCTAGTAAATGGAAGAGGGATATCATTCTCTTAAAGCAACTGCTAGCCAAATTAGCACTTCTGTCTTAGTATTAATTTGGGATTTTGCATATTGCATAGCACGACAGGGCCCTGCTGGCCTTGAGAGGGTGGGGGGTAGCTGTGTAGGATATAGTCAAAATAGCTTTCTGTATTTAAAATATGGAAACATATCCACATGTGTAGACTAGTATTGAATATGTGCTATATCCTTTACATTAGATTATTTTTATTATTATTTTTACTTAATAGCAGTGACAACACTTAGCCTGGTTAATCTTAGGCTGGTTCCTGCAATGAGGAGTGCCATTTCCATGAAGATGATGACTCGTTCCTTCCTTGGTTCCTGCAAGCAGTGTTTCATTTTTGGAAGGAATGGAGTGCCAGGCTTCCTGAAGGTCAAAACTATCCATGGAGCTGCCCAGCTATTGTCTTTAAAAAAAGAAAAAGAAAAAAAAAAAACAAAAAAAAAAACAAAAAACCCTGGGATTTCTGGGCTTTCAGGATTAGTTAATGTATTTACTCAGCCTCTAAAAGGCAATTTTCATGGGATGGAGAGATCTTGTTTACAACCTGTGTAAAAAGATTAACAGGAATTAAATTAATTGTGCAAGAATATTAAGTAATCTCCTGCGTTCTGCACTGAACCTATCATACCTTCAGCTGTATTACACTTTCTGTTTCTACTTTCTCCTAATCTTCAATTAACTAGAAAGCTTTCTCCCATTTTTAATTCTGTCTCTCGTTTCCTTCCAAAGCCGTCTCTAATAAAATTCGTATGTACTCCCATACCCTCTCAGCCTGTCTATCTGTCATGGGCTTTCTCACTGTCCCTTGTCACCAGCGCGGGGCCCTGATTCAGCTAAGTGCTTTGAACCCAGTGAGGCCAGTGGGATTTCAGGGCCTGTCTAAGTGCTCGGCAATGGGATTAGTTCGTGCCTGTCTCTGAATCCAGCCCACTATGGATTTAATGTTCCAGTCTCCGAGCAGAATAAGGCAAGGTTACTTCTGTCGTGTAGATGGGGACTTGGGTCCTGAAGAGTGTCCTTTGCTGCCAGTGAAAGAAAGATGTGCTTGCTGTGGGTGTGCAGTCTCTGCAAGAGTTCAGAGCCTTCTGTCACTGTAAGTTGGGCCTTTTAAATTGCTTTGCAAATCCGAACCACCCCTGCGAGCGGTCAGGTCTAGTTAACCAGTCGCAGCACCACTGGCTGCACGTGCTCCTTTCTCCGGGAGCACAAGCTCCTTTGTATCCAAGGGAGAAAATCGAATGAGCCTAGGGCAATAGTTAATGGCCAGTCCTGCCTTAATAATGATGTTTTATATTTACCTTATTTACCAGGAAAAGGGTCTTGCTGAGCGTGACTTCTGTTTTCCAAGTCCTCTCCTTCCTTCACAGATGCTGTTTGTTTCTTTTTTTCCTAAAGTTCACCTCGTTAGGTCTTTGATTCTTGTGTGCCAGCCCTGGGAGATGAAGGTGTCTTCTGCCTTTGCCTGCAGAACGAGACCAGTCCTTCTTTGGGATGCATTGCTGTCAGAGCCAGAACTCTCTTTCGCAGGGAGCTCTTCCGTGACCCTCCTAACGACTGCTGCCTTTTCTTTCCGTGGACGGCAGATGGACTAGAGCTTTTCCCCCTAGACTGCACAAACCCTGTGACTTCCCCAAGCTTTGCGTGAGCCCATAGATTTGTCTTTCTGCTATTAACATCAACCATATCGTGTTACTGCTTTTCTTGCCTATGTAACAAGGAGCACAAGTGTCAATAAAAGTTAGATTGCCTCAGCTTTTTTTTTTTTTTTGATAGGTTTCATAATCCAACCCTGTTTCCATATGGGTTTTAAGGTCAAGATTCACAACAAGCCAATGTTGTAATGCTTCCCCGTAGGCCAAACTGTGCTAGAGTTGTGTGAAATCATTAGGCCCAAAATGCATCAGTGATCTTGGTCCTAATTTTGCACAGTGCAAATTTACGTGTGTTTCTCCTCTTTAAGTGACCGAGAGTGGTTCATGTTTTAGTGGGCACCTGTGGTTCCTGCACCGCTTTATGTGCAGCAGGCTTTAGAAGTACTGGCTAGAAAACTTCAACCGCTTTTTTTTTCTCCAGGTGGATATTACTCATGTGATCATTGGTCTGCTCTTACAGATGCGTGCTAGAGATCTCTGCTGCCTTAAAAATGTGCGTGCACTGTGGAAAGATTCATGGGTAGGAGCTCTCGCTAGTTCACAACCAGTAAATGAGCTAATGATGATACATCTTCTCCTATCTGCTGCACTCTGAATTTTTATTACAAGGCCACTGTCATTTGTTTTCATCCCTTGAAAATCCTGCCTACACCCTTCCCTCTCCTTACCATTTCTTCTAAAAACACCTACTGCAGCGACCTCCATTTGCCTGGGAAATTGAGGCACTTATCAGCAGGGCTGGTGGGTGTGAGGTTCATCAAGGGCTACTCAGTGCAGGCCCCTTCCAGCCCACATGAGCCCCTAAAAAGCAAAGCTCATGTTTTTAAGCAGCGTGTACCCAGTGTGTATTTAGATAGTGTGAACTCTATCTCAACAGCAGGCTCCATTTTTAGGAGGAGGCAGTTTGAGGATAATGGTTTGCAAAGGGCCAAGCTTGTTATCAACTCACCCCATCAACCCTAATAAAGTTTCTTAATAAACTTTATTAAGGAAGTTAACATCAAGTGCTGCTCTGGCGCAGGAACAGCTAACTGAGCATTCAGCTTAGGAAAATTTTCAGTGTGGCTCTTAGTGTTGCCTGGTTCTCCTGGTGTAGTGAGTTCTGCTATGATGAAGCTGTAATCCATGAGTGGCACTTCCACATGCCCCTGGGATGCAAGCCCAGAATCAATTCCTGAGTTCCTGTTTCTGTGTGAAATACGGGAGCACAAGCACGGCTCCTGTTTTCCAAGCAATTGCCCAGGACATCCAGACTGGGACGTCCGCCTCAGTAGAGAATCATTTCCCGAAAGCTGGAAGGTTACTTGGGACAGGTCTCACTCTAATGAAATGGATTTCAACTGCGTGACAAATGTGTGTCTTTACTGTGTATTTATTGCTTGATGTCAAAAGGTGAATTATTAGTTTGGCACTTCAGTGCAACAGAAGCCTGTAGGAGACCCTGGCAGCCTAAGTTGAGCAAGAGGGTGGGGTTTAGGGCTAGCTTGTCCATAAGGGAATTGTGTTTTCACTTTATGCGGGATTTGTTAAAATATATTCTTATTCTGGTTTGATAGTGGTACAGGACTAAATACATTGGGTAAGTGCAAGTGTGGGCGTATAGATGCCTGCTAAATAGCATATTTATTTTATATAAGTAATTCAGTTCCTGACTCTTGCTAGTGTTTAATAAAGTAGAAATTGGTGATTGAAAGTGATTTGACGTTGCTGGTTAGGTTACCTGCTACTTGGAAAGGAAGAAGAAATAGAAGTAATGCTGGTGTTATTTCCTTGTGCATGATGTGCAGTGTTGTGTCAACCCATGTTGGTACAGGCTCAAATGTGGGCACTGCTTCTATTCATTCTGAAGGATGTTTTCTATACCAGGGATGTCGGGTCATGCTCAGTGTCTACACGGTGTCATCTTCTGTAATGTGTTTTACAGCTCTCAACAACCTGCTCTTCCCTGTACTCCCACTTGCTACATTTCCCAGGAAATCCATCTCTTTCCTTCCTGGTCCTTGAGATGCCTGTGAAGCAGACCTGCAGCCTCTTCAATGTTTTCTTCCTGATGGGTCCAGCTGGGGTGACTGTGTCTGGCCACCTGCCCCTCTTGCTTGTAGGGCGCCCTTTTCCCTCCGCCCCATTGCTGAGGCTGTTGGGTGTTCATCTAACACAGCAACAGACTGCTCTTAGCACATTAGAGACTTTTTTTCCCCTCCTTATTGGCTTCATACCTAATTAGTCTTTCCCTAGATAAAAACCTTGATGCCTGCTGGCTTACAGGCGTTGTGAGAATGTAGTTCTCAAGTCTCCCTAATAGACCCTGCTTCTCCATGCATGGGAATGATGGATTTCTTTCATGCTTAAACATAGTGGGAACATTTTTCATAGCTGTTCAGCTTTGAGCGTGTTTATGTTTTGAATTAGCTCTTGTATTTGCGGAGAATTCTTTTTTTGAAGGCTACAGCTGTCTCCTTTGTGAAGGCACCAGCTGGGGCCTCTTGACGTTGCTTCAGGTGGATTCCTCTGGAAGAAGGTACCAATCACTCTGAGCTGTTTCTTATATTCATTTAGGTCATATTCACAGCAATATGGTATGTTTTGGTAGCTTCTTGGTACCTCGTTGTTGATTGCTGCTTCCTGAACTTGATCACAAAGTACTTCAGCTTTGAATGTCCCCTGCGTGCTTGGCGGCTTGTACCTGCGTAGTTAATGATGGCTCTTCTCCTTGTTGAGCTGGAGGGACCTGCCTACTGCAAGGTGAAGGCAAGCAAAAGATGAAGCTGTAGTCACTACAAACTCCTAATTTAATGAAAAAAAATCACCCCAACGATGCAGTGTGTAATTACAATGAATTTTGTGACACTTGGGTCACAAATGGATTCTTCTGTGTGTACAGATGACATCAGTTAATACATGCAACAGTTTTCCATTAAGGCACAGATTTGCAGTGCTTTTATATTAAGTGGACATTAATTCTTGCTAAATTGTGAAGGGAGCCTTTCTGTATTACTGATTACATCCACACAAATACTTGCAGAGATCCATCTCTGTCCCAGGACTGAAATACTTGGTACCATAGAAAGTTCCATTGCCAGGAATTTATCTTCTTGGCAAATAAGTCTTTCCAGCTTTAAAAAAAAAAAAAAAAAAAAGACTTTCAACTAATTTAATTTTCAATTTATATTGAAATATATATTTATAGAGGAAAATGCATATTAATAATGACAATTTCAGAATTGTTACAGAACTGTTGACAGCTAGGCCACGATGGAGGCCATGGCTCTGTGCTTGTTCCCCTGGTGAGTCTGGCGGAGCATCAGTGATGTGAAGTCTCCTGTGCCCCGTGGAGCCCTTCATTGGGAACCTTGGGAATAAAGAGGGCAACGGTAGCAGCCTGCCTGCTAATTCGGGCCTTTCTTTTCATCTGAGATATTGTGGGTGGCTAAGGCCAATGCTGAAGCTGGATAGATTTTCCAGACTAATACTGTCCAGAACTTTTTCTTGACAACTTCCTATTACAATTTAATGTGTCTTTATAGTGCATGAGTTTCAGGTAAGAATTGCATGGCCAAATCAAAGCATAAAATCCAGCTGAGACTGGGAGAAGAGAAAGGATCTGGTCTTCTGGTATTTCCACACTGCTACACAAACATTTTTCCCTTTAAAATATCTTTGCACTTTTAAAGAATTTACATACAGTAGATATAGCATGCAGCAAAAAGAAAGAATATGATAATGTAGTTTGCATATATAATTTTATAGGAATATTACATAAGAATACTGTTCTTCCTAGAGAGATTGATAAGGAACCAGAAATACTTTTTTTTTTTTTTCTGTTATTCCTTCAGTATCTTGTTTTGAACGTCTGTGTTATTATTCCTTGATAGTTCATTAATTCTGACTATTTTTTTTGCCTGAATGACGAACATGGTTCTTACTTCTGCAGAAATGCTAATAAAGGATGGCATGCTGTATTTGGGATTTTTATTGAATTAAATTAATAACAAAGTGGGTTAATCAGGTAATGTTCACCTTGAACTTTTTGCTTTAAAGGGAGATAATTTCACGTCTCTTGCATTTTTGTATTAGGCAGAAAAATTCAAAGAACGTTGTGGCAGCTACATTTGAATATCTTTGTAGAGTCTAGTTAAATATTCTGTTTATAAGTGCTGCTGCTTAGTGATCTAATGAGCTCAATACCAGTCTCTTGCCACATTATATCTCTGTGATTCTTTACAGTCAGCAAATGCATCTGGATTCATTTAGCATGTAGAGCTGTTGTCAGTTGGTGTTATTTAATATGATAGGAGATGAAATAATAAAAAAATCCAAGTACTGCCAAATTACCATATTTAAGTTCCAGTCCCTGTATTTTTGTACTCTGAAGAAACCCATCATTTTAGGGCATTCAGTAGAAAATTAGATCAGTGCTGTAGGATAATGACTGTATTTCATAGTTATGTGCTAACTTGTATTGCAGGGTAGTGCATATGCAAAAGGGCTCTCTTTCCTCCTTACTGGAGTAAGTGAATGTGAATTTTATTGGAGTCTTGCCAGCTTCAGGTGATTTTCTGTGTGAACTATTAGGACAAAAGAAACTCCTTAGAATAGGTATTCAGAACATGATGTTATGGACATAATTCATAAAGCTGCAGGAATGATTTCAAGAAGAAAAAGTAAGGCTGTATAAAATTACACTATAAATCTCAAGCCAGGGAAGCAGAGAGGAGGATGTCAAAAGCATAAAGAAATTATCCTGGTCTTCAGGGAGAGAAATGATAATCCAACACTGAATGTCTTTGAAAACATCACCCTTTAGTATTCATATACTCACAGTTGTGCATGGAATATTGCATACTAACAGTGCATTAAAGGAGTAGATTAAGGTTGCAAAGTCAAGAAGCTTTAAAGTTATGGAAATGTCTATGTGAACTTTGTCAAGCACTTTTAATTACCTGATGCTTATTATTATTGATAGGATTTTTGCATGATCTTGCTTATGCAAAGCACAGTTTCTTGAGAGTTATTAAGTACTTTGCTTTAACTTTATTATTCATTTGTTGTGGCCCAATTCTCTACTTGTATCACGTTCTTGAAAGTCTTTGTTGAGAGAATTTCTAGTATGCTTGCTGGGTTTACTGTCCACTGCCATATGTCACTGTTCACTTTAATCACAGCCCTAAAGTATTGAGGTTAGGATTCAGCCCTGGATTCGGACTGGCAGCCTTCTTAGTGTAGATGCGGGTCTTGGTGTTTGTTGCAGTAGGAACCTTCATTTGGCCGGCTGAACCCACTTGAGCTGCCAAATTTAGTATGTCCCGATGTACCCTACACAATCTTCTGCCATAGCTGCAGAAAAATATGGTTCAGTCAAAAATTAGGTCTCACATACATTTGGTAACCTTAAATAGATGTCAGTATTCAGGCCTGACTGGTGTCTGTCTCACATGTAGATACCTATATTTAGGCATCTGAATCTGGAGTTAGATTCCATCCTTGATATTAATGTTATTATTGTATTAAAGATAAGGAACAAAGAACCAGAAAGATGAGCACAGAAAATACATAATAGTTTTGATTTCTGATTTTTCAGAAAGTGTACTAATTTCTATTTCAAAGTGCATTATGGAACTGCAGGAACATTTAGGTTGTAACACTTAGGAGTGTTGGTCCTCTAACCTAACCTCTTGCTGCAGGATGGTGTAACTTTCAAGTTTGGTCTGGTTGCTATAGGCCTTCTCTATCAGGTTTTGAAAATATCAAAACTGTGGGCATCCTGTTCCTGTGCTTAATCACACTCGGCAATATTTTTCTGACATATCTAATAGGGATTTCCTTTGCTGCAGTTTGTGATCGTTGCCTCTTATTTTCCACTGTGCTCTGTCTACTACAATCTCTCTTTACATGATGAAGGCTGCAATCAGATTCCCTACTGTTACCTGTTACCTTTTTCTCTTCAAGCTAAACAAACACGGTTTTCTTAAGTTTTCTTCACTCATCACATACCTTTGCACCCTTCTCATCTTACTGCATCTCCACCGGACATGCAGCAGTTTGTCTTTATCTCCTTGTACTGCGGAGCTTGAAGCCAGACCCAGTGTTCCAGATGTGGCTTCATTTCCCTTGACCTGTTGCTCATGTAGCCTACTGTGTGATTAGCCACTGTCACTGCAAAGCCACATTGCTGTCTCATGTCCAGTTTATTGCCCACCAGGATCACCATGTCTTTTTCTGCAGAGCTGCTCCTACCAAGTGCCATCCATGGTACATCCTTGGGCACAGGAATTCATGTTTGCCTGTGTTGAACTTCAGGAAGGTTGTGTCAGCAATTCCTGCATCTTATTTTGGTGCCTCTGGGTCTCTTCCTTCCAGAATATCCATGGTTCCTCATTGTTTGTTACATTTATGAGCTTGTTGAAGACGTGTTTTATCCCAGCATCAGTGTTGATGCAAACATAAAAGCCACTGCTTTGTCTTTTTGTTCATTCGTGCCTCCTCTCCATTGTTCCTTTTCTGCAGGCCTTGGTTTCCATCCCCCAAAGAACAGTGTTTAAGGTCCCCCTCTCCAACTTAGCAAGTGTGGTGGCAAAAGCCCTCGCTTTCATCTTCGGTAGATGGTTCATGGCGCTCCCCAGCGGTTGGTCTCCATCGAGGATAGCCCAGCAGACATACAAGCCAAGGACCTGCTGTGACCCCTTACGAGAAGCCTTTTCCCTTGGTAGGGCAGCACCCAGGCACCCATCTCGTTCACCCAAACCTCCCACAACCTCTGCTCACCTTGATTTACTCAGGATATCCCTTGGGGCTGTAGCTCCTCGCATCCCAGGATTGGGGTGGCTGTGTTTCCCCCAGCCCTGCTGGTGCAGTGGGCCGTGTCCAGCACATCCCAGCCATCCCTGTGGCCCTTCTAGCAAGTTTTACAACTCAAAGAGACATGGGAACTGCTGCTTTCATTACCTTGATCATCTGCATTTGCTGTTGACAGCTCCCTAAGTGCTCCCAGCTGAGTGGGAGGCCTGACACAACCATGCTGCGGCTCCTCCTGGTCTTTGCTGCTTGCTTGGCCCGCTCTCATGCTCTCCTTTGCTTCCCGAGCGTGTTTTGCTCCCCTCGTGGCCAGCGGGATCTCTCCCTGCTCCTGCCTTGCACAGCGGGTGCTGGAGCCAGGAGCGCAAGGCCGGGATGAGGTGACACCATCCAGCGAGTTCAGTGCCCGCGCACCCTCGCAGCGCTCCTCACCCCCTTCCCTAGCGCAAACCCCGGGGAGGCTGGGCCCTCTCACGGAGAAGGATTTCCAAATGCGAAAAATATTTTACACTGATCGGATTCTTGGCGATGATCTTAATAATTTAGGCTGAAATATAGGAAAAGGTTCAGCTGAAGGCAATGAGGTGGTGTGGAAGATTTCATGAAAAATGGTTAGTAGTAGGGCAGACTTTGAAATAAATGAATAGAGACGCTTAAATGAATTTCTAGCAAATTTAGTATCAGTGCTGCAGCACCAGCTATTTTAGCCTGGGTAATAAAATACTTGTTTATAAAATTATATGTGTACATTTAGTTTATGATATGAGGGAAGTGCCAGGTGTGAGGGCTTTCACTTTCTCAAATTGGATGTTTCTTTTAGTTATGTATAAAAATAAACTACATTTAACGATTGCTGCTTAGCAAAGTGAAAGCAGACGTGGTTGTAAAGATAATACTTAGCGGAAAAGGTGACTTGTGAGGCTTGTAATGAGAGTTTTGCTTGTTAATCAGTGCATGCTAATCATGAGCTGGATTATTTTTTATTACAAGTTGTTCTGAAGTAATTGTCATGTTTACTCGAACGTTTCTTCATAGTAAAACGAGGATAAATAGAAGAACACTTTGTTTTAGCCACCCATAAGATTTCGATACCTGGTGTTAAGGTCTCTGTTGACTCAGTCTGGGGAGGAGACAACCCCAAACGCTGCCTGGCCATGGGAGAAGGGCCTCATGGAGAGGTTTATTTGCAACCTACACTAGGAATTTTATTTGATGCCCTTGGGGAGGTCCTGTTTTGCCAGTCAGATGGGCCCTGGGATGGAAGCTGATTTGATGGCAAAGAAGCAATGAGAGTAGCAGCAACATAATTCAAGAATTTCTTAACCTACTGGACATACGCGGTCCAAATGGTGAAGTTAGGGAAGAGGCACATTTCCCAAGTCCATGCTGAGCTCTCAACATACAGGGCAACCCTTTCTCCCAGCAGCACTGCTTTTCCGGACAGCAGCTTTCCCGCTCAGCTCCTGCAGATACCTGCTTTCTTAGTGGATACTGCTTCTCACCCACTATGTTTTCCTGTACCCATGATTTCTTTTTCACTACGAGATCTTTTTTACTGTTTTTCCGTTAATCTTGATGGTATGTTGCGGCATTTTTGTAGTGGTATTATAGGAAAGGTAATTTTACCTTTACAGTAATTTAGAGTTTGATTATATGGTCTAGATAATTTTAGTCTGTTTTGTGGTAACTTCAAAAACAAGGAGGAAGGGATTTGTTTTATGGTTTTGTTTTCCTGAGGGAGAGCAGAGGGATCTTTTCTCTCTCTTCCCCTTCTACCCAGAATCACCTCTGAATTTTGTAATCAACAGTTGAAAGGAGAAGCTTTTATTCCAGTGGATTTTAAGGGCTTGTGCATTTTCTACAGCAGATTTCAGTTTAAGGTGCAATTTTAAATGCATTTGAAATCAAAGTTATGGCTTTTTAATTTGAATGGAAGATGGATTTAAAAGTGCAGTTTGTAGAATGACTCAGATACATACTGTATATTGTTTGTGTGAAATACATGAGAATAAATAGCAGAGAACTTTAACTCTTCCTTTCTAATTTTCCTTAGATTTGAATTTATTTATTCAGAAGTTAGAGAGTATTGTTTATGGCATTTACATTATGCTAAGACTATTTTCACTATTTTTTGCCCTTGAAGCTCCTAGGTACTCATATTTCTTTGAGATTTGACAGTCAGGATGGGCATAGAAGGAGAGAATCATTTATCCTGGAGTTTACCCTGATTTCTGTCTCCACCCTACATTGTTTTACAGCTTGGCTGATTTTATCCATCTGCTCTCTTGGTTTCTATAACAGTTTCAGTAATCTTAGATTTCTTTTCTTTTTGTGTTCTCTCCAAACAAACAAACAAACAAACAAACCCAACAGCCTATCCCTAGTGAGATATATATATATGCATACATAAAAAGTCTAAGTATTGCAACTCATTGCTTTAGAAGTTTATGGGAAGTGACTCTGGGGTGTAGAGGAGGATTGCTCGTGTGCTGTTTAGTTGCCTTGTACTTTATAATTACTTTTGGCAACATTATCCAAAGCGAATTTTGAAGACATGAGTAAGGGCATATGGCGTTGTCTGTGGAAACGGAACTTTTCATTTGTAAGAGAATTGACCTTGCTTAATAATATTGCCATCTGACATCAGCTTGATAACTTGCAAGAAACTATTTGGAGATATCCGTTGTGTTATTATACACATATATATTTTAAGGCTATCAAGATTTATCATTATTAATGTTAACAATTTTGAAAGGAACATTGGATCTTTTGCTTCAGAGTTTCATCTAGCAGTTTCCAAACTATTTTCTCTCGTGGCCTTATGTTACCTTAATGGTAACATAAATATCAAGAGAAATTGAATTCTGGATGACTTATAACCCCATTTGTAACTGCCATAACCCTACTTGTGGTTTGTAGACATGGGGTTAGACCAATTTGTAACTGCTGATGTCCAGATGCAATTTTCCGAAGGAGGAGATTATTCCATATATTTCTGTAGAGAAACCGCTCATACAACTCTCTAAAGATTCGTCATCAGAGAAGGGCAGACTAGAAGGATGTTGCATCTAATCCAGTATAGATGAAAACAGGGTGATTTTTCAGTTTTCGTTTTGTATTTTATATTTACTTTCTGTTTTTGTTGGTGGTATTTTAAGTGTATTAAATTGTGTGGTGACTGAAAAACTGATAATTCTGGTATCAGAAACTAAAATCCAAAGGATGTGTCCCCACATTTCATTTAGCAAAAAGCATTGACTATGTTGGTAGATCTCAATAAAACAAAATAAAGCAAAACAAAACAAGGATTTGGTGACAGTGAAGCAAATCAGGCTATTTCCTCCCCAAAAGGAGCTCTTCTCTCAACCTGGATGTGGTCAATACAGACAGTGCTAGTGCAAAGGGCTATAACAGAGGTGCAAATTTGACTTCTAAAGCTTCACCTGTGACAGTGAATTCTTGGCGATATGAACAGAGAAATCACAGAAAGGATTTCACAGAAAATGAATAAAATTCAGTAGTTTCAATTTGGATCGCCCATTAAAGTTATTCTGTTTCAGATAGAAATGAGCACTGTCCATTAAGATAAACAGTTTCACAGTCCATTTGATATGGTGCAATGCAATCCTGTGCTCAGAGATTGCTCAGGCCCAGCCTGCTCCATAAGGGAGCCTGGCCTTATTTACTTATTTATTTATTTATTTTTAACTATTATTTCAGCCCTTTAGTGAAACTTTCAGAAATTGAAAGCCAAGCACCTAACAAAAATTGGTCAACTGTGTTTAATTTTGCCCTAAATATTTAGCTGGTTGCTAGAAGCTGCAGAAGTGATTTTGGTAGGAACAGGTTTCATCAGGAATATCTTTTTTTTTTTTTTTTTTTTTTTTTTAGTTATTGCTTTTTGAATTGTTCCAAAAGGCCCCAAATGAACATTTTCAAAAACTTGATAATCTGCGCATGTGGGAGGACAAGGTTAAGTCCACCATTTCAATTCCAAGTTTCTAATCTTTATGTGGTAGGTGACCTTAACATTTTTAAACTGGTCTCTTACACTGATGTGAGAAAATGAATTTTTCATTCTGAAACTTTCAAAATAGGAAATTTTGTTGTTTGTATTTTTTTTAAATTTCAGCATTCTAAATTCTTTGCATTAGTTGCAGTTTTAGTTAGGGGGGGAAAAAAAGTCCTGTTTTCTGTACTTGATAAGACCTCCGACTAGAAGACATCGTATATTTCCCCAAGAGCAAATAACTGCAGTGCTGTGAGGAGACTTCAGATGTTTTGCAGAGTCATCTCAGGTTAGCAGCAGCGATCTTCATAATAATATTGTGAAGTTGGGTTTTGGAGGCACACCTGGGAGGTCTGTTTCTTCAGGGATTATAATGGGAACCAAAACAATAGGTTTGTAATAGGCTGCCTAATCCTCCAAGGGCTGAAATGAGATGAATTCCATTCCTGCTGCCCAGATTCAGATGTAAACTCCCTGCTCCTCTTCTATGCCTTTTAGTCACAGCCTTAGACACAGAGAAGGCTGAAGGTTTTTATGGCTGCTAGTACAGATAAGGGATTTTTCTTTCTCTTCCAAATGGGGTGCAAAGCACTTGCTCTGAACTGTGTGTTAGCCTTGGCCAGGACTAAGGTGTCTCATCCTGCACCTTCTCCTCCCATAACTTCCAAAGAGTTTTTTTCTTGATCCTTATTTCAGGAGACTTCTGGTTTAGGTGAGAAAGATGAATGCAAGGATTTGTTTGGACCATAAATGAATAAATAAGTAAATGCATCCAATGCTTTGTGTCCCTGCTGGGCAGGAGGGAGCAGGGATCCATCGAGATCCATGCCCAGGTGCTGCTGCAGCCCACGTTGCCGGCATGGAGCCATGCGTGAAATTCCCTCTTCCCGTCTTTTAGTGTCAGGAAAGAGGATGTAAAACAAGAGCGCTGGAGTCTTCCTGCAAGCCAGGGACTCAACAGGAGCAGTTTGGAGCATCGCCACCGGAGAAATAGGAACCTGCATAGGAGAGGCAGTAAAAGCAAATGCAAGCATAGGAAACCAGTGGCGTGTGCTGGTCATGATGGGATTTGGTCTTGATTTTAAGACCAGTAGTATCTTTTCTTAATTCTTTTTTTTTTTTTTTAAATGCTACATTTTGCTAAATTAGCATTTAATCCCAACCAGGAGAAAGAAGGAATGCTATAGTGTGTTTTACTACTGAAGGCTGTAACAGAGCCATCTTTGGGGGGGAAGAGAAATAACCCTGCATTTTACTTCCCTGTATATTTTCTACTGTTTAGTCTGTTCTAGTTTTAAAAGACTTATTTGTTGGGGATGTTACAACACTTTTATTGAGAGAAATATTCATGTGACATGGCCAGGCCAGGTGAAGAATGAAGTCATCTTTCTCAAATGACTCAGACAAAAATCAAAACTCATTTTCAGTTTCTGAGTTACTTGAATTGTTAGCCCTGGAGGCAGCTAATTTCATTCTGAAGCCTTGAAACAGACATAGGCATCATGAATTTTCTTCTTTCTAGGATGTGTGAAAACTATTTTTTTGCCCAGGAATTTCTGCTGCATTTTTGGATTTTTTTTGACAAGTTCTATAATTTCTACAAGTT
This sequence comes from Crypturellus tataupa, assembly GCA_034781795.1. Lineage (NCBI taxonomy): Eukaryota > Metazoa > Chordata > Aves > Tinamiformes > Tinamidae > Crypturellus > Crypturellus tataupa. The sequence continues at coordinate 586,187 of JAWLRI010000551.1, read as the reverse complement.
TGTTCTCAGAACACTGGAAACTGCATTTTGAGAGATGAAATTTGGCTTTCTGGGGTGTGTGTTCTCCATTGGGGAAAGAAGCATGGAACAGAATATTTCTTAAATTTGTTCCTTACCCAAAAGCAGGACCTTCTCTTGGTGTTGCTTTTAGAATACCAATCCAGCAGTGGCTGTCACCTGGGCACATTGTCTAAATTGTACCGATTAGACCCATAATGGTCTGCAGCTCCGCTCCAAACCCCATGTGTGCAGTGCAGTATTATGTGGTGCGTGAGATATTCGAGGGCTTGCAGAAGATGCTGGACTGTCAAGGTCTCTTGTGATCCCACAGCCCCTCGAACAGCAGAAGCCTTTTCTAATTTGACAGAAAAACTTGACTTTTTGCAGGAATTGACCCAAATGCAGCTCTGGAGAAGCCCTGGGGCAGACCTGCCTTGCCCTTGGGGACTTGCCAGGGATTTGCCATGAAGAGAGGCTGAGAACCAACATCCTGTAGAGACTGTGGAGTGGGATTCCGCTCGCCTAATTTCAGCCATCTGGAAGCCAAGTGCACAGTCTAAGCTAGTTGTGGAGGCTCTGGCCGTAATGTAATTGTGGAGGCCCTGCCAGGGTAATGACTCCTAAATTAGACATCTAAGGTGGTTGACTGGATGACTTTGGGATGCAGTCTTGGGGTAAGAAGTGTCTTTCTGTCTTGTTCATCTAGATGGCCTCCTTGGTAAGCAAAAGGTCATTTCTAGTTCATCTTCCTTCACAGCATGGGAAATTAGGTAAATTCTGTGCTTATCAAATGAAAACAATCAATACTGGAAGGAAATTGTTTCCAGGAACACAAACAGGCTAATAGTTCAATTGAAATGTTATTCTTTTCAAAGTAAACCCAGAAAAAGTACTTAAAAGAATGCAGCAATATGTGTCCTTTCAAGTTAAGATCAGAATCTCTCTCCTCGCTCGCTCCTTCCAGGCGCTTTTTCCATCCGACTTGTTGGAGTTTTCCTTTGCCTTTTGCTTCGGCAATGAGATTTAGTCTGTACATAGTGACTTAAAACAAACTGATGAGCTTACTTTTATACATAAGCTTATTGATTTAATAAATAGATATTAATAAGCATATGAAGGCTGACAGAAAGTTAGATAAAGAAACCAACCATTAATTATGCCGACTGCTTTTGCCTCGCTGAGCTGTATTTGGTTGCTGCTTAGCAAACAGGGCGAGCAGATCTGCACTTGATTGCATTCAGTGAACTCTGTTTTGGCAGGGGAGTGAAAGCAAGTTTCTATTTAGGTGTAGGGACAAGAGGGGCATCCTTTGGCATGTGAGCCGTACTGCTTTGCTGCCTGCATCCATGTGCTGGGGATTTTCGCCACTGTTCAAGCTGCTGCAGGATTTGGCCCCGGCAGATTAACATGCATTTGCAAATCCAGCTGGCTGTTTGGAAGCTCCCAGAGGAGGGCTTGATTGCCAATTACGCTCTTTCTCTGTTCTATCAAATTGCCAAGAAACAGTAACTCAGTTGATTTAAAATTATTTCTGTTGCACACAGTCTTTAAGCCTTGCAGGCAGGTTATTATGCCCCAGTCCGTGGTGGTGTTTCAGACCCCTTGAATTGTGTTTTCAGAGCTGCTCATCATTTGCCCAGTCGGACTGCATTAAATAACTTGCTTGTGCTGCATTAGTCGTGTTTCCTATTGGATAATTCTTCTGATCAGAAAACAACATGTCAGAGTAAAAGCAAACACAATTCGCTTGTAGGTCTGGAGAGGTGATTTTCTGAACGTGCTATTTATTGTTTGATTTAAAAATAAAAAGGTTATTGCAGTCATAAGAAAGCAAAGTTGTCTGTCATTCAGAGATCAAGTTATCTACATGCACAGGTCTGTTAAAAGAAGGTTGTTGAGGTGCTGAAGCCAAATGCTCATAGCGAAGTGGTGGTGGAAGGAAGGTGCCCTTGGGACGTCAGCTCCCCTGTGCCGTATGCTCGGCTTTGAATTTAAGGGATCATTTTTTGAGGTTTTAAATCATTTTTGCTGTGAGCTGTGTATCAGCTTCAGTTGCATCCCTGGATGACACTTGGGTTTTGAATGGCAAGTCAATGTTTTTCTCCTCTGCTTTCAAAGTGTTGTCTTTATTTAATTAAGGAGCTGGCTCTGAATAAAGAACAATTGACCTTTTGGCTCATGTAGCACTAGAAGCACGAGGTGCCCCTGGGCACAGCTGTGTGTGGCCAGGATTGCCGAGGGCCCTCTGCTGCTGGAGGTGCCGGGATGCGCAGGTAGGAGATGCCCGTGAGCGCCTCGGTTCAGCTGGGTCTCTACGGCAGAGGAGCGGTGCCACGGCCGCTGCCCATGAGTCCTACAGCGGAGCTGCTCTTCTTCTAACCCTGTTTTCATCCGCTGCCTTCCAACCTGGGCGGCAAGAATCCTTCTGGGGAGCAGGTCTTCACAGCTTCTCACTACGGACTGCGGAATGGAGCTTATTATGCAGACAACTTCTTATGTTTTTGCCTGTCTCTAGTATAACCTTTATCATCCCTCCTGCTCTAGCCCTCTCTTCTGGCTCAAAAGTCCAACCTGCTGCTTCTTAGGCTTTGGTCCCATCCCTTTCTCCTTGACAGGGAATGCCTTGTGGGACTCTGTAATCCCAGTTCTTCACAAACCTTTCCTTTCCCTTCACCCTGCTGTCCCTTTTCAGTCCTTGTCACACAGTCACAGGCTTCTTTTTCTCCTTTGTCCAGAAAGGTGTTTCTCTAGTTGCCAGTGTTTCCTTCTCAGCATCCTTGCCATGACTTCTTCTTCCTTTTCTCCTCATTTTTTTTCCTTCTTCAAACTCGCATGATTTTTTTTTTTCAAAATTTATTAAATTTATTCTTTTGAAGCTTTTTTTTTTTTTTTTTTTTTTTTTTTTTTTTTTTTTCCTTAGTGTCTCAGGAGGCTGTTGGGAGCATCAGCATATGCCCTGATTGCCCTCAGTTCTGGGACTAAAAAAAGCAAGGATGAGTACAGCCAAAACCATCAACAATGTGAAAAGTCCTGTTTGATACAGACTGGATCAGACCCAGTGTCCTTGGAAACTCGTCTCTTCTAAGTTTTGAGAAAGTTCAAGCATTTGCAAATGACAGTTTTTGAAGGCTTGTAGTTTGGAAGAGAGAATGGATAGCATTTTAACAGAGAAATTTGCAAATCTCTGACCCAAAGGCGGCTGCATTGCCAATTTGAAGTCCCTCTTCCAGAACACAAGGATGGTGGGAATTTTTGGACAGAATGGACTTCCTAGCAGTCATGGTGAAGTCTGCACTAAAAATTTCCAATCTAGACACCAGTATGGAGGCAATCTGGTGTAAAAAAAAAAAAAACTCACTCAGGCAAAGGGGTTAAACTTTGCACAAGCAGTAAGCAAGCCTTCAAAGACTGTATTTGTGTAAAGCATTATTGGGCATTTGTCACAACTGGCAGTAGCAGGGAGCATTTCTCTGTCTTGTTAAATAGCCACCAATTTGCAGTGAAGAAGATGATGATTTCAGTGATGGGCAGAATCATTTGGAGAGGCAGCTTGTAAAGCCTTTGGCAATGGTATTAAATAAACAAGATGCCATTAGAGAGTTGACCAGCAAAGCTGAGCTTTATAGCCAATAGCCCTGCTTTGTAAGCGTATTATCAGAAGTAATGCACTAGTCTAGACACTTTCTGTGATTTTTTTTTTTAACTTCAGTATGCAGTTACTCTGAAATAACAGTCTTTGAAAAGAAAATTGTCTGAAATGGCTAGTTCTTTATTGCAAGCATTAAGGGCCTTCAGGGAGAGAAAACACGAAGCGTTAGAGGGCTCTTCAGTCCCACAGAGAAAGGCATAGCAGGAACCAGTGTCTGAGGGCTGATGGCATAGAAATTCACAGAAAATGAGAGACATTTTTTACAGGGAGAGTTGCAATCCATTGGAACAAATTATCGTGGAAGTACTGGACTTTCTTTATTTTCAAGTTAAGATGGGTTATGTTTCTGGCTCTTGTTTCAGCCCAATAAAAGCTATGCTTTAATCAAATAGCAGTTACTGGCCACTGTACAGGAGTAGCTGGTATTTGCAATATATTTGCCTGTGATACGCAGATCATTTTAGGTGATTTGATGGAGCTTTCTGAACTTAAATATAGTGAATCTAAGAGCCAGTGCTTATCTGTCTGCTTCCCAAGTTGTCCATGATGTCCCTTGCCTTACTTCCTGGCTTGCTTGTGTGTATATATAGGTGCAGTAACCCTCTTATGTTTTGTTTCTTCGGGATTTTCCTGTGTTGATGCATCTAGGTGAGCTGGAGTCTTGCTATGAGCAGGGGCAGCTGGCACAGAACGTGTCACAGGTCTGGTCACGTCTTAAAGCAGCAAGAAGGTAACGCGTGTGCTCGGCCCCCTTTGGGGCCCTTGTCTTGCAGCGCGTTCACAATCTCCAGCCTCCAGCCAGGAGGGGCTCCTGCAGCTTCGTCATTAGTTGCCTGCGTGGTGTGGAAACAAGGCTGAGCCGGTGCCAAGGAAGGCCGTGTCCCTCACACCGTCGTGCGGGCCGTATATGGCAAACATAGCAAGCGGGTGCTTTAGAAAGCCTTGGGAGACGTTAAAATGTGTTTTATAGGACTCCCTCTTTTCCTATTTAGCTATGACTTTAGGGACAAGAGACATATTCACATACTTTTAAGCAGCTAAATAAGGCTTAAGGAGTAAGCGGCTGGCTCCAACAGGGCAGTGCAGGCGAAAGAGCCTCATGTCTCCAGAGGGATCCAGTGGAGAGGCAGTCTGACCATATATATTCTTTTCTTTAGAGAGAACAGATAGCCTAACAGGCACTTCTGGAAATAAAGAAAACCTGAAATCCTCAGCATTAACAGCAAAGCGTTACATTAATACGGGAGGGACAGGTCTGCGACTCATTTGTTTGGAACTCTTGGGAGGCACCTGTAGGTTTGGGTGATACCAGTGCGAAGGCTTTTTGGGTCGCAGGGACACAGGGGCCAGACAGCTCCCTTGAGTTCAGCTTGCACGGGCTGCCCCTTTTCCCTCTGCACTTGTTTTTTGGGTGGCCCAAAATGCAGAAGATTAAAATAGATGTTGAATGGCTGTTCTGTGTCGGGAGTTGTGGCCATTCTGTGCCCTGTGTGAGGCAGAGCCATAAAGGGATTAGTGCCAGGCTAATTGCAGCCCGTATCCAAATACATCAGCACGAAAGGAAACGCTGGAGTGCGTGGGCGTGCTCTGCTCTGGCACTGCCTGGCGCCTCAGAGTCAGGCGTGCATGGTACCTAGCACTGCGCAGCATAGGTTTTGTTTGCAATTAAAACGTGCTTCATTATTAATTATTTAAATGGAACTAAATTAGGCTTAATGGACTGTGCAAACTCACGCCTACCCCAAAACTCTGCTGGGCTCTGCCTGATGCAGACCTGCACTCGGGCGCCCGGGGAGGCGAACGCGCTCGCGAGGCAGGTGCTCCCCGCTCGCCTCCGCCTGGGTTTCCACGAACGTGGTGCCTGGGGGGAGCGCGATTGCTCATTGGCAATTAGAGCAAATCAGGGACCGCTGGGAACGGGGTAGTGTGGGGGCGCTTGTTGGCTGCCTTGAAAGTTTATTTTGATTCTGTGAGCGAATTAAGCCTGGTGGAGAAAGTGTTGAGAAAGCCTGCGCTTCCTGAAAGGACTGGCCTCCTTTCCAAGAGGATTTGTTTTCTTTGAAATTTGCCTTGTTGCTTTTCTCATTCCCACCCATCTTGTTTCTTCCTTCTCCAATAACTTCTTGCTTCATCCTATCCTTTTCACTCTGTCCCAGCAACAATTTTCCCCTTCATATTTTTGTTAATCATCACTCTCATTTCTTGTTTCATCCACATCTGCCCCAACTAGCTGCCTCTTCTCTTCTCCTTCTTATCCTCCTGTATCTCTTGAGCACCCCATAATTAGGAACAGATTGGATATTGCTGGGCTCGCCTGAGGAGAGCACCTCGTTGATGCCAGGTGGAGCTGATAGGATATGATCCTGCAGAGGGGAGCTGGGAATAACTGAACATAGACATTGTGGCACGTTGGAGATCCTTGGCTCTGCGCCAAGGCATTAAAGAACGGGGGTTGGGGAAGGAAACCAGCTGAATAGTCTGTTGTGTGGCTCATTTAGAGGAGGAAGAGCTTGCAGAGCAGAGGCTGTGTTTGCTAGCAGCTGATTTTGGAGCAGTCCTGTCAATCAGGCAAGTGATGCCGTTGCGTTTGCAGAGGGAAGAAGTAGTTGATATATGATGTTTTGGTAGCCTTTGTATTGTAGGGACTAAATTATCACTTCAGTAGAAGCCCAAGATCTATCAGTCCAGTAGAGATACAGGGTAAATACCCGTTTGTTCTTTAGAAGAACTGATGGTCTAGGCAGGTACTTTGGCAAATAAAGAACACCTGAGATCTTTGGTATTAATATCAAGTCATTACCATAGGTTTCTGTTTCGAAGGGAAATTAATGGCATTGTTTGTTGGACTTTTCATACCCACATGCAATATATATTCCTAGCTCTTATTTGAATTTTTCAAAATCTTTATTTTTGATATGATGAGTAAATGAATTATATAAGAATATATGGTTGCATACCAAATAGTGGGTTTTAGTTGTGTTACCTAGAATTTTTGAATCAAAAACTCATTTTCTTCTCCAAACTGAGATCTGCTGGATATGCTATCAAGTTCTGCTTTAAAAAGAGGTCTCCCTGCTTGCTTTTTCCCCACTCTGTCTGTATTCAAGCTAGACAGAACTAGGGTGCCCTTGGTGCAGCACTATGCACTTTGCAGCTGTGTCCATCCATCCATCCTACATGTCCTGCAGAGACATGGCCAGATCCTCAGCTTGTGGAAATCAGAGCAGTTTAAGTGATACCACTCTGCATGATGGGAGGAAGGGGCTTGGAGTTCACACACAGAGCCCATGCATCCCGTTTTTCCTGTTAACTGTTAACTGGCACCTTTTGAGCTAAGAAACATCATAGCTTTTCCGTTTGTTTGTTTGCTTTTGTTTTGTTTAAACATGGAAGGAAGGACCATGATGAGTGGGTGATTCTGGTTCCTGCCTCACCCTGTGTGGGAAGATTCCTTGAGAAGATTTGGGGCAAATTATGTAGGTCCAGATCCAGTACACAAGCACTTTGATGTCAACTGTTTCAGAGGATTTGTACTGCAAAACCAAAGGAATAAAAACATTTTTTCATTGCTTAACTGAAGTGCTGATGATAGATATATTAAGTGTTGTGAGATGCTCCAGTGCAGCAGAGATGAAAGCCTCGTAAGTACCTTCTGGGAGATGAACTGAAGGGTAAGGAGTGATCTTCAGGCACAACAGTGTTTGCTTTGCTCTCGATCGCCTGGGACATTGAACATCAATTCCAGCAGGGAATACTCCTGTGTAGATGCACTAGTGCCTTTCCCCTGGAGGCAGTGGATTTACCTTTGTCGTGATGGTCGGGTTCGTGTGTTTCCAGACTGACCCTGTCTTATTCCGTGGACTGGCAGAGTGAAGCAGGGGTAGCAGCAGATGTTAACAGCCATGATGCTGATTCCAGGCGCAGCAGCGTGGAACCAACGTGCTCCTTTTTATCATATTCAGCTCTTCGGACTCTGCTCTGCAGTTGTCCTCCATCTTCACCGTGAGCGACAGCGCTGTCCGTCTGGGACCGTGTGCGCTGCCGAAAAGCAGCAGCGTCTTCGTGGCCTCGCGCTGTAGGGTGACACCGCACTGCGAGCGGGGTGGGAAGGGATTAAGCTGGTTAGCGTGTGGGAGACTCACCAGTGCCAGCGTCAAGCTTTCCAAACAAAACGGTAATCAGAGCTCTTCCCAAGTGGGTGTTTATTGCAACTCATCATCCTGGAAAAAAAATGGTATAGCTTTGCCAGTATAGGTATACGTGTTATGGTGCAAATTCTTTAAGTACTTGTACAAATACTTAATCTTCCCATTTGATTTAAAATAAAACAAACAAACAAAAAAACCCACTGAAATTTAGCAACCTGTTTTGGTTAGCTCTTTTGGTGTGCAGCAGATGATGTTAAATAGATCGCTGATGCCTTAGCAGAAAATTAACATTGATAGTCATAAAGCTTGTGTTAAAAAAGGGAGAGGGGAGAGCTCACCCCAGCAAAGACATTTTTCTGAGAAGCCTGACGTGCATTACCTAGAGAAACAAGCCAACTTTAAGGATTTGCCTTCTCACATGCATATTAAATAGTGAAATCACTCTTGCTCTAGATGAGCGAGTAATATGTATCTTTTTGTGGAGAGTTAAGAGCTGTCTTTGCCGTCCCGAAGTGGAAAGCTGTCATGAATCTTTCCTCTATTAGCTGCCACTTGTTTGGGCAGTGTGTCAAGTAATGGCCTTATTGCATGTGCTGCAAACCAGAGCTTTCTATGAATCTGCTTTGCACATTCCAAGGCATATTTTAGATTCTAATCTCTGCATGAGGGTTAAAGCTATTTATATTTCTCTAACACCCAAAGCCAACAGGCATCTTAACAAAAACAAATGGAAACCTTCCTTCCCCTCCCACTCCTCCCTCCACCTCAAAACCCTTAATCTGTGTATTGGCTGTAAGATTAAATTAGTCTAACCGTATAGCTTGTGAACACATACTGCACAAAGGACAACTCCAGAAAGAATTACACATTTCCTCAGCTTTTCTGTAGGCCATTTTTTCTCTAGACTAAATATACCTGTATGTAAAGCCTTGTGTTTGCACTGGGCCTTAATGGTGCCGCTCTAGCAAAGTATCATCTGACAGTCTGCCCTAATTACCTCCTTGCTTCTATAGCTGTAATCTGGGACATTAAGTGTGGTGACCACTGCTTTTCATATGTGGTTCATTCTTGCCTCGGATGGAGCGATGTGTGCGTGCAGTGCAATGTTTTACTTGGTAGCCTTTTTGCTTTTTGTTTTTAAATATGCATGCCTGCTCCATGCTCGTATTCCTGGAGGAATTAGATGTGCAGCCTTGGACTAGGCCACGAGGAGACTCTCACACAGGCTGGAATATTCTCTTTGCCTGGAGAAGCAAAACTGTGGTCCTGCCGTGCCCTGGGTTGGTTTGACCCACAGGATCCTCCACGTAGGCCGGGCTGGAGCAGCTTCACGAGCGCAAGGCTGAAGTAAAGCACCTACCTCGGAGTCTTGTCTTCTACAAAGCCATTTTAGCAGAAGGGAGAAGGAGGGCATACCCGTGTTTCATCCTCCCAAGCACAAACCTGGGAGCTGGAGGCAGCCAGGGTGCTGGTTGGGGAGGTTCTCCAAGAAGATGCTGCCACCACCATGGAGCAGAGCACGTCCGTGTCACATTCAGCACCCTCTGGTCCTGCAGCCTGAACGTACCCAGCCTGAGAGAAATCACTGCTTTGGCTGCTGTGAAATTCCACAGCTGCCTTGTTTAAAGTGGAATTTCTTGGAAACTGTAAGACTTTGTTGTAAAGAGACCCCCTCCCACCCTCCCGAGCCTTGCCCATCAGTGCGACTCCAAAGTGTTTCTGCATTTAGGACTGTTTTGAGTTGAAGACTTCAGACCTCGCACAGCACAGAGCCTTGTCAGGATGAGCATCTGGCCAGAGCTGTCTCTGGCTGCCATCTGTTTTTCCATACAGGCTCTAGTTTCAAGTCTGTGCTTCTTGATTTTCACATTTTTTTTTTTCCTTTTCTTTACCCCTATTTTTAGTGGGGAGACTTAGGGAAGATTTTCGGAGCATACTGTGATGCAAAACAGCAGAACAGAGCTAAGCAGAGGACAGATCTGCTTTCTGGTTTGGAGATTTCCTTGTTGTTTTGCTTTGTTTTCAAGAGAGAATCTCATGAGAATTTCTTCAAATCAAAGATTTCAGTTTGTGTTAAGCCAGGCCTGTTTCTTTCCCTTCCCTTAAGACAGACTGGATAGGGGGAATATAAAATAAAGACAGACTCCTGAGTGCAGTAAGGGCCATGCGTGCCCATGCAGTCCATCATGGGGTGCTGGAAGAAGGGTACATCATTTGCAGGGGGTATAATGCAACTGTGAGGGATTTTAAATATTTGAGGAAGCATTCGCTCTCAGAAATTTTGCTTTCAATAAATATGAAAAAGGATAAATCAAACGCCTATAGTAACTGCAGCATAAAGCCATCTGCTATTTATTTCTGCAGTCTAAAGCGAGCAAATGTGATCTAATGGAGAAAATGGTTACTCTGAAAGCCAAAAAAAAAAAAAGGGGGAGGGTCCCAATTCACTCATCATGCCTTTTTTTGTTCATGGTAAAAATAGAAATAATGAAATACATTGGCCAGAGCAGGCAATTTCAGACAAAGAGTAACAAAGAAAACAAATTAGCCTAAGGCTGGGGGAAAGAAATGTATTTGGAAATACGGTGGTATTTTATGGGAGTTCTAGTCCCAGGAAGTGCCTTCTGCTTCGTTTTTATCTACTTTGAGAGCTTTGTGGCCGAACCACATCCCTCAAGGATGGTTGCAGGAGGGATGGAGCTGAGCTGGGCAGTCGAGTCTTTTGGACATCCTGCGTGATACGCGCACTGCCAACCTAACTGTGGGGCAAAGATACCTTTAATACGCTGAGATCAGGTCACCAGGCTTCTCACTGCCTTCGAGGCAATGTCCCACTCTTTTGATGGTGGCTGCTGTGCTGGTGCCCACTGCCAGTTGAGTCCCCCAGGTATATTGCTATTGATGTGCTTATTAACAACGTTCTCCCACTTGTGTCTGTTATTAGATGTTTCTTTGTATTTTACTGGTACAAACTCAGCTCCAAAATGCCATTCCCATATACATATTTCTTCCCTGACTCATAAGCAGCTCAGGTCTCAATAGTGACTTCTGCTCATCTTCTGCATCAAGCCTCCAGCCTCCTTTCAACTGTTCGGTCTGTTTGTACCTGCATGTTTGAGTTTGGATCAGGAAGGTCCTTTTGAAGAAAACCAGGTTGTCCTTCCCTCATGGAGTTTGGGTTCCTACCTGAGAACAGGCTCAGAGTGCAAAACCAGTTTTCTTTCTGGGAAAACTGAAGTGTAAGATGTGCAGCTACCCGGCTCCAGCCGCACGGACGTGCTGCCCGCGGGACGGAGGGGAGCACATCCAGCTGCTGCAGGATTTATGGCTTTGGGAGACTCTACCTCTTCACCAACTATTGTGCTTTACCCCTGTGCTGCTATTTGTCCTACTGCTTGCTAAAGTAGACGTGTCTGACTGATACAGTCACAGAATTTAACACAGGAAAGGACCATCTTTCTGCATAAGATTGATTCTTGATTCTTTCAGCTTTATGCTAGAAAGAACCACTTAGAAGAAAGTTTTAGTCTAGGAAACAAAAGACCAGTTTACAGATTAATATCATGCATTTTATTTTAACCTTACAGGGAGAAAAGTTCAATTCTACTCTGCATATTTCTGCATTTTCCTCTCTTTTCCCCATTTTCCCATTGCTTCTCATTGGTGGAATTTTGTTATTTTTCAGTCTCTTTGCGATGTCTCATACCATGCTTAACCTTTACTTGGTAAAGCAAAACCTCTTTTCATTTCAATTCATTATCCTGCGTCTTCCAAGGTAGTTTTAGCAGCCCAAAATTTAGGGTCCTGGCAATAAGGTCTAGTCTGCTGTTAAAATATTCTTGGATATCTCCAAGGCATTGGACTTAGTGACACCTGACATTTTGATTAAATTTGTATATGCCTAGCAACATTCCTTGGACTGATAAAAAATGTTTTAATGCCATTTCTCAAAATGTAGTTGCTGGTGGGAGGATGTTAGTGAGGAGGTGGTTTCTTGCTGGGTACTCCTGGGAGCAGTTCGTGGGGCAATGTTGCTCAGTGTTTTTAGCAGCAATCTAGAAAATGATGCAAACACTTTGCAGGTGACATGAAGATATAGGAGGATACTAAACATGAAGGTGGCAGCCTCAGTGCTGTGACGAAATGATCCAGTTCGGCTTTCTGATGCATCAACAGGGGAAGCTGAGAAGGGATCCTGTTTCCATGCAAGCCAAAACCAAAAATCATTCTCATTTTCTGATGCCAGCAACACACTGCCAGACAGACTGCAGGAGATATGAGCCACGAAAAAGTGACGCTGAAGGAAAGATCTCAGCAGATTCCTTTTGTAAAAGGGGAGGTAAATTGATGTCTTCATCCCTGCATGTGGATACATGCAGCAGAGCTGCTGAACACTCACTTTGGCTGTCCTGACAAGATCCACTGACTGAATGTTGATGTGAGAGGTAGTGTGTGAAATAGAAGTGTTTCTTGATAATAAAAAATAATTAAATTTTAGAGCTGCTGGAGGAAGGTGATGGACCTGTGTCTTGGAGTCTTTAAAACTTTTTAGTTATTTCTGGGAAAAAAAAAAGATTTTTTTTTTTTTTTTTTTTACATGGTTACAGTGTGTGCACTTATTTCTCTTGGCCTTGAAATCCAGAGGTCATGCATCCACCTCTTCATCCTGGCCTAGGTGGCCCTTGAGGAGAATTTTTAGCATGGCCTTCAGAAAATGTCTAATACTTCTTGCTGTCTTTGTAGTCGATGGAGATCCCAGCACAAGCCTGACTTTCCCTTTGCGCATCCACTTTAACGTATCAGCAGTGAGAAACTTGTGCTCTTTTCCTTGAGAAAGACAAGACCAACGTTATCTGTGAGGCTGTTTCCCCAAATAGTCAGTTTGACTAGGGGGAACTGCTACGGACCTCAATAAAATCTGACACAGAAGTTATCTGCCTGCGCAAATAGAGGATGGCTGTGGATCAGTCCTCATAGAGAAGGTTATCTCTGCAACCTTTAAAGGCTAGAAGCTTAATTTTTATTTTTAAACGAAAGCTTAAACTCAGCAGATGGCTTTGATAAGAAGTCACATGGATTTTTCATCTCCTGTTTGTTATTACTGCGGGGGTCAGAAAAGGGTCCTGCATTAAGGATGGCTGGGAGGAAAAAAAGAAAAGAAAAAGTGTAAAATCTTCATGGGACCAAAGCTGTAAAGGAAAGAAAGCCAGACTTGGAAGGAATGGCTCAGCAGAGCAGTTTAGAAGGAAGGTATCTGTTAGTGTTCCCACTGCAGCTCCTCTTTGCCACCACCCTTGGAGCATGTTCTTGACCGCAACAGTAAATTCTTCCAGAAAAGGCTTTTGTTTTTACTTTTTACTCACAGAAGAAGAAGAAGAAAAAAAAAAAGTGATATCAGGCATGGGGGTGGGCAGGGAAAGCAATGTTTGTCTCCCGTTGCAGTGAAGCTAAGTACTCTATAATTATGATTTATTTAGGTTTGATGCGCAGCGCTCTGAGCTCCCCTCTGAGCTGCGTATCTTACGGTGGTGGATCAGGCAGTCAAATATAGCGCCTGTTAATGACGGGTATTTGCAAAATCCCATGAAAATAACAAGCTGATAGTTTTCTTTTTTTTTTTTTAATTTTCTCCTGCAATGAGAGGATGGTATTGTGCAGGTTGAAGCCTGAGGAGACTTTTTCTTTTTTCCCCGTTTCCTCACTCTGAAGGACAAGCTGTCCCCGCGCCGCTCGCCTTGTGGTGGCTCTTGGAGGAGGGCTGAGGCCTCCCCGCGTCGCACAGCTCCATGTGGGAGCCCAGCTCGCTTGTCCCTCACCAAAGCACGTCGCCGTCTCACCCATCTAGTTACTCCTTCCCACCATTTAATTTTCTTTCACTCCTTGGTAGGCTCCAAAAAAATAGATGATTTAAATAAAAATATCTAAAATAAATGCGCAGAGTGTTGTTTTGCTTTCATGCCCTGTTCTTCTTTTTGAGATGGAATTGGTGGAAGACGGACGGAGAATTTTGGCTTTTCTTGTGTGTGCATTGGCTACCATTCAGCAACTCTTTTTGTCTGTCTGTAATTCTCCCTTTTTCCAGTCTATCATATGTGAAGGTATTTGCTTTTAATGATTCTTTACTTGTAGCTGTTTTGGCAGCTGGAGTGCCATCCGTTTCCCTGACTGACAGCTATACTCCAAGCATGTGTTTGAGAGATTAATATGAGCAGTTGCCTCTGAAACGTTTTAATCTCACTTTCGGTTGTAATGAAAAATGGGTAATCAAAAGCAGTAAATCATTCCTGGGAGACAGTAAACACAATGTTCAAGCACCCAACGTGAGCTGCACCTCAACCTTAAATCACCATCGACTGCAGCGAGACCCCGAGTGAGTTCACGGCTTTGAAAATCCTCCCTTTGAAAAGGTGCTCTACCACCAGCATGGCGGGGCACGGCCACCGGGGCCTTGTTTTGCTTCCTCCTTTGGCCAATTTGGCACCACACTTTGGGCCGTGGATCCGTGGTGGCTCCCGCACACGGTGTGAGCCCTTGGCCTCCCACCGCCTGGACGCGCGGGCCGCACTCGGGTCTGTCACGGTCTCCCTGTCTGACCTGCTGCAGGCCGGGCTGTGCGCGTGCTGCTTGGTGCCTCTTCCTCTTTTCTAGAAATTCTGCAGTCTTTGTGAGTACTGGAGTATGAGCTTGTGTTGATTGAACCCCCTCCTTGTCTTTGATGGCTGTCTACAAATGTCCTTGGATGAGAGTTGCAATGCGTGTTCCCCATGATATCCATCAAATATGTCCCTGGATCTGAGCTGAAATGCCTGTTCTCCATAATATCCATCAAAAATGTCCCTGGATATGAGTTGAAATGTGTGCACTCTGTAATAGCAATCAGAACCTTCTCTACATTGGAGCTGAAATGCGTGTACTCCACAATATCCGTCAGAAGTGTTTCGCTGTGGAAACTTATTAGTGATAACGACTTTGGGTTCATGAAAGCATCATCTGTCTCCCGGCCTTCTTACCTCTCAGTGAGAGGACTTTATAACAACATTAGGAAGAATTAATGCAAAAACATGCTTTTCATTCCTAAAAATACCCTTTCCTTGTTTAGCCCAGCTCTCGGGTACGGTGAAATTCCTGAAATTCCTAAAGTGCAATTCCATTTATTTAGGAGAAGTTAACATTTTGTTAACATTTTTGTTTTTTTTTTTTCAAATTTTAGGGGGAGATTATTTGCTTGTGTTTTGCTGCATGAGGCTATCATGGGGACTATCTCAGAGAGATGGACAATATGTAAATAAAGAATGATTAATGATGTTGTTATCTCTTGCCTCAACATTTTCTGCATTGCTAAATTTATAATGAATTAAGGATATGGCTGAGGATGACGACAGATTTCAAAACACATTTTATTTGTTAGGACACATCTGCATTAAATTGAAACAGTTTAGATAAATATCCTGCCAAATATTTTACGTGAATTCCATGCTGGCTTTTTAAATACCTATTGTATGTAAATTATATGTTTATATTTTTGTAATTTTACTTCTAACAAAATGTAACAAAACATTTTTTCTCAGAAAAATTCTAATCCTAGCCAGAAATCTGTTCTAATCTGTTGCAGGATTTTTACAATGAATCTGGAGAAATATAAATAACAGGAGAATAAATATAGTAACAGTTTAATATCCTATCCCAAAGGAAAATAATTTAGGAAACAGACAGGCAGAATAAAACATAGTGTAATTGCATGCATGTGGCTTTGTACATTCTCTATTGCTGAAGAACAGCAAACCTCATCATTTAAGAAATTAAAAATAAAGTCTCTAGATTGATATTTTGTTCTTTTTTTTTAAATACTGAATTTTGTGTTTTATGTAGTCATATGCTCCACCTCAAAGATAATTTTGCAAAGAATTACAGTTGTAGAAATAACCCTTCTGCTTAAAATTCCCTATACTTATTTGCTGGCATGAGCTACTTCAGAAGGTTTCACTTCGGCTGTTGTTGTTTAATGCACATTTCCAAATTGCCTGAAGCTGTAGACAAGCATGACTTTTTTTTTTTTTTTTTTTTTTTTTGTGAGATGTAGCTGATGCTACT
>JAWLRI010000551.1:557302-570117 GCA_034781795.1 Crypturellus tataupa | reverse complement strand
AAGGAGACTCCACAGCCTCTCTGGGCAGCCTGTGCCAGGGCTCTGGCACCCTCACAGCAAAGAAGTTCTTCCTCACAAGGAGATGGAACTTGCTGTCTTTCAACTTGTACTAGTTACCCCTTGTCCTGTCACTGGCCACCACAGAGAAGAGTTTGACCCAACCTCATTAGTGGCGCCTTGCAGTCCTACCTCATCCACCGAACCTGCAAAGCAGATCAAAATAAATAAATAAATAAAACTTAAATAACCTGCTTCAGTAGTCCCAGCAGGAGTTCTGAAGCTGTTTGTACCAAGTGAGCAGTTGGGACAGAACTTTAATTTACAACTAAATTTAACAAATTTTCAAGGTTTCAGCTATTTATGCCATTTGCAGAGACTTGTGGATTTGGCCCTATGCACAGGAAGGGCATTGCCATCAAATCCAAATCCTGGGAAATTTTACTTGCTGGTGATACACTATTGACATAAATACTTATATCAAAAACTATGTAGTTATTTTTGTCAGTAGTATTTATTATGTGTCAGCAGAGAAGATGGATGTTTGGTGCATCTGAGTGGAGGTTTGGGGTGTTTCTTATGTATGTGCGTTTTCTGTGCTTCTTTGGAGTATATTTAGGAGAACGAAAGCATGTCTCATGTCACTGAATTGCTTTGCTGTGCATGGGCCCATGTCTTCTGCAGAGCATTTATGGTGCTACTTCCCTAAAATTTTGCATGTCCCTCTTGTCTGCTGGAAAAAACAATGTTTTCTCTTTCCTTGTCCTTCCCGGTTCAGGGCTGCGCGGGGCTCTTGCATGCACCCCGTGTTAGCTGTGTTTTTGCTGTTGCTGCTAACGTGGCACTGGAACTAGCAGACAGATGAACGACTAAAATCTTCAGTCCTTTCACACAGCCATTCATTTCTCTGATTATTTGCCTTCTAAGTGCTGGCAAATACTTCAGCTCCTTGGCTTTGGGGTTTTGATAGAGCACTAAGTGGTGAATATGCATTTTCACGCTCTTCTTTTTTTCTTTTCCCATGGCCAAAGCATTTATAAGGTGAAGATACTGTCAGCACTCCTCATGGCCTTCAAGACTGCTCTCACACTCGTGTATCAGACGTGTTCAAAGAGCCGAATCATTTTCATTAGCTAAGGCGATTTACATGCTTAATTACCATCAGTAGGCTTTGCTGATGAGTCTGCGAAGGAGCTGAAGAGCAAAAATGAACGAGACAAGATTGTGTTTAGCAGAGAAAGGCGCTGGTCTGGAAGCACTCAGTAGCCAGAACTGTCCTTCCGCCGGCAGTGAAAGAAATTCTGGGGCACATGAAATCAAAGCAAACGTTTAGGGTAAACACTGCTGCAGCGTGCTGTGGAGCAGGGAGAGATCACATCAGGAGCACTCTTGGGCTTCTCTTATACTGTCCTCTTTCTTCTGTGCATTGGCACTGGGTGCCGAGGGTATTGGGCACCGTAGCCCAATACGCAGAGATGTGTTAGGGTTGCTTTGAGGACATGCAGCCGTTGCTTTGAGGACATGCATCCTCAGCATTCCCATGCCACCATCTGTGCCTGGCTGGGACTCGTTTCGTCACCTGCACACGCCGCTCCTCGGCTCTGCTCTCCCAAGCTCGTGTTTGTGAGCGCCGCTTGTCTCAGTGTCATTGCGGGGAGGGAAGTAATTGGCAAGCACACTAATAAGGTGAAGGTGTTACAGAGATTTATTTTCCTGGAGAAGAATTTTCTGCAAGCTGTGTAACCCCGTTTTTTGTGTGTTTTTTTTTTTTTTTTTTGCGAGGGGAAAAAGACGGAATTTTGCAGTTGACATAGCAATTGCCTCTTTCTTCCTTTCCAGGAGTTTTTGCAGGCAGATAGTGGATAGATATCTTCCCACAGATAGTGGATATATAGCTTCCTACAATAGATCATATTATGATGGGTTCTTTTCTGCACAAATACAGTGAAACAAGCACAAAACAACCTAGAGACGTGCCCAGGATTCTGCTTGTTTTGAGTAATCTCTCATTCCTAGTGGAAGTTGGGGGCTGAACTGCTCCCTTGGGTTTCTACACGTGCATAGGGCACATGCATGGGGTTTTGTATATGGGCATATTTAAGCTGGGGTGAGGGTAGCAGCTGTATTGACTGGTTTTCGTGTTCCTACATTGGCGAGTGAAGTTGGTGCCTGAGACGATGTTCAGCCCTGCTGCTACATCCAGTAGCCTGAATCTTGTTCCCCAGGTAACTGGTGGCTTCTTTGAGCATGTGGCGACTTGCTGGGGATTTGATCTAGTGTCTTAATGAAGTGGAGTCCATTTTATTAATATATGAAATGGGTCTTACCAAAACCAGAGCAGGTCCCTGTGGAGAGCTTGACCTGCCAGCTGGGCTCTCCCACCACCCCATCTCCTCCAGAAGGCCGGCCCTCGTCTCCCTGAAGTCAACAGCTGAACTCCCATTAAAATGTAGGTGGCACAAGGTAGTTCCTGACTCTACACTGATCAGGCCTTTTTCTCCTCATCCTGCTCCAGTTACTCTTTGCTCCATACAAATTTTATCTTTCTGATCTCACCCTTTATTATATTGAAATTCAAGTCTCTTATTTCAGATGCAATTTGTGTAGGTTGCTGTCCAGTGTATTGATTCCCGACACTTTATCTGACGATGGTGAATTTTCTTCTATATCTTTGGTTGTCAATAACTTTAAACGTGATGCAGATTAACCACTGATGTTGGGGCCTGGCCGTCTATGAGGGAGGCTATGATCACTGGTTCATCTGTAATACTCGGAGATGTCTTCTCTGAGGTACTCTGGTGCTCAGGCGGGATAATTTAAATAAATTTTAAATCAAAGGTTAAATTTATGTCATCTTCCCAAATACGCAGTGGATTAAGATGGATTGATCATTTGTATCATTAACCTATCAACTTGCTTTGTTTGTTTTAAAGGACATTGATTTTGTAATTACCCCAGAGATAGCCCTGAAAACCCTGGGAATTTACAGCTTAATTGGAATCCAAATATTGAAAGTTGTAGGAGTGTCTCATTAGGAAGCCCAGTGACAGGCTCTGCTATCTAGTGACACCCACAGGAAAAGGAAATGTTTACAAAACAAAGAAAAACACATATTTGAAAACTTTAAAAAGTTTATTTTGCTGCATCAGGGGATCCTAGCTGATAAAATGCAACATACAGTTGTCTTGTCACTGCCTGCTAACATGGCTCAAACCAGATTTGTATTGGCCGTCTCAACTACTCAGTGAGATGAATGCAGATGAAAACCTGCGTGTTTTACTGTTTTGTGTTTTTAGTATACAAGGAGGGTTGGGATCCAGCCTTGTAGTTAACTCTACCAGGATCCATTTCTGCCATTTCTTGGAGCAGCTCAGATTTTTTGTGTGCTGTCGCTATGGAGTCAGCTAGCCAGAAAAAATCTTAAAATGTGCAAATTCCTGAGAAATCCGTGTGAGATCTGGGACATACAGGTACTGATGTGTACTTGATTCCATCCCATTGCTTTTTCTGAAGGCATTTATTTTCTCTGCTCTTCCTGAGAGCATCACGGACGCGCGTTCTGGGCAGGTTTTCGCAATCTCTGCTCTTCCCCTGGGAGCCGCCTGCCTCATCTAGCTGAGCGGGGCTGAAGTGCCACCGGGTGAGACAAGGATCGGGACATCCCCCGCTCCGTCACCTGCCGGGACGAGGGTTGTCTGCTGCGTCGAACGCCAGTGAAGCGCCAGGCACCTCGGGCTGGCCCTCCTCCTCCTCCCCAGACCGCCGCTCATCGCCTATTGGTTGCTGCTGGGGACTCAGGGTCACCGCGACGGCTTTGGACTTAATAACACCACGAAAATGCAAAAGCCGGTTTCGACCCAGAGACCTACTAGGTGCACTCCATCTTGTATTTCTTTTACCCTTCCGGTCAAAACTATTTTCCAAGAAAATCTTTATTTTTTTTCCTGTTCTGCTGTACTCATGGGCTTTACTATGTAGAAGTTTTACACTGGCAGCAATTCTTATCTTTTTCCCCTGTTACTGGCATCAAAATTATCTGAGTCACTGATGTTTTCCAAATCCTCTGGCTTGGCTCAGCAATGAGGTAGCAGCTTCCAGGGCAGTTACGTGGCACTGTGACTAGCTAACACTTGAGCCAGGTTGCAAGAGCCTGCAAAGCAGCAGGGTTCTGTGTTTCTCCATTTTTTTTTTTTATTTTTTAGCCTGTACATTCTCAGGCAATATATGTAATGTTATACAAGCACATAAGGAGGGCAGTCACTATTCCATATCCTGACATGCATCCGTGTGCAGAGAAGTAACATTTAGCAATGCTCTTGGGCTCTGATCTTCATTTTAGTTTTCCTAGCCTGGTCTGTTCTGTCATCTCCCTTAAATGTGAATAAATGTGAAGACTGTCCCAGAATGCCAGAAGGGGAGAATCAGGAAGAGGGTAAAAAAAGAAGGGAGAAAAAAAAATCCTCAGATGAAGACCTGTTAGGTGAAGTCACTGAGGGGTGAGTCAGGAATGTGGTGCCGCAGAGCATCGGCATCCTTAGGAGTGCAACTGGCACGTGGGAATGGGGCGACCCTGGAAACACGTGTGTCTCACCGGTGTCCAGCACTGCTTGCCAGCCTGTCTGGCATCAGAAAGTAACACAAAGTCATTACTCGGGTGCACTAAAAATAGATAGAGAATTTTCTCCTTCAGCTATGAAGATTTAAGTCATTTTCACCAGTTAGTTTTTAAACAGCAGCTATTAACCTCTCTCTTCCTGACACTCCCCCTCGATGTTTCTCCCTGTGTGAATTTTGTACACAGATTAATTTTAGATGACTGTTTATATTAAATATATATGTATTTCTGGGAGATGCATTAGGTTCTGCATTTGTTTGCAGGTGAGACATGGGACATAAACATCACTGCAGTTGTAATGAAGAGGTGGTAGATAATTAAGCCCTGCTTTTTGCTGATGTGTGTTTTTATTCCCAGTGAATGAATGATGTTCCTCAAAGAGAGCTGTCGCTGGGGAAATCAGAGATCAGCTGGAGCACGCCGCTGTTGTCAGCACTGTCATGTTCAGCTCAAGGCCACCGTATTATGGCAGAGCTTATGGGCAAAGCTAATTATGCAGCTGTCACAAAGGCCCTGACAAATGATCTGTGCATCTCAGTGCTGCACTCGGGAAGATTTGTCAGCTGTGGGCTTTTCCGATGGGTTTTGCGATACCTTTTCTATCATGTTGCGAGGTGTAGGTACTTCGTGCACCGTCCAGAACCAAAGAAGATCATAGAAGCATAGAATTATGGTTAGAAAAGACCTTTGTGATCATTGAGTCCAACCATAAAACACACAAACAAACAAGAGACAACCATCCATAACGCAAAACCCAAATGGAAAACGTGAAACTGTTGCAGCTTGTGGAACTAACCCGTGACATGTTGTAAGACAAGGATGGGATTTGATTTGCCTAAGGAATTAGCTCTGTGCGCTCTATGGACAACTTCTTTATGTGTCTTCGAAAGCCTCCTGCATTGACCTATTCCAGCCGTGCTCCTTGAGCATTCACTCACTTGGATGGCAAAGGATTTGTTGCCTCTTCCCAGCTCGGGTTCCTGCCCTTCTCATCGTTTAAGGTTCTCCTGAAATGCATGGGCCACAAAGACCAAATTTCCCATAGCCAACCCAGACTGCAATCTCATCCCATCACAAACTTCTTGTTTTGATTACAGGTTTTTCTTTTTTAATTCCTTCAGTGCAACTTCCACGCAGGCAGATAGTGACTGCTCATTATAACCCGAAATATCCTCGAGCAGAGTCACCTGCTCCGAGGGGACAATGCCGCTTAAAGTCCCAAGTTAATGAGAAGTCCACGGCACACATTTGATAAGCTTTGTCATCCTTTTGTCTGCAGATCATAGACCCTGCATTTTAATTTACTCTACATAATGCTTTCTTAATGAGTTCCAGTGGATAGCCATTGAAACATGGCACTGCAGCTGCCAGCGTGATTATGAAAGAGAGGCAGTTATTTGATTTACGTGATATTCCGTTATGGTAACTAATATTTGCAGACAGGATACAATAGAGGAAGAAAAAAACCCTCCATTTAGATTTCAGTATCGCAGGACTAAGGTGCTGAATCAATTTATTTTGCATGTACGTGGACAAAATACTAATTGAAAACTAACAGAATTCTGTTTGAGTGTTGGAAGTCTTGAGAGACTCCCGTTTGCTTTGTACGAGAAAGTTCAAGCAAAACCAAGAACCCTACCAGGATTTTTAGAGTGCAAATGAGTTGCCTACTACAGTACACCGAGGCACTGTGTAGGAAAGGTCACCCATCCCTTCCCCAGTTTCCAAAGAAAAAGAGCAAAAATGTAGGGCCAAAAAAATTCCAAGCTGTTGTAGAACCGATGCAGCACCGGTACAGTGCAGCTGTGTGTGAGCACCCTGCTGCTCTTCCTATACTTCCTCAATAGCAAAATGTTGGGCCAACACTGATATTTTTTCACACAAAGACCCTGTTAAAATTCTTAGGTTTTACAGAGATTTTCTCTTGTCAGCCCTGTTGCTTTTCATTTGTGGATGTGACTAGATTTGTGTAGGCAGAGGAACATGCGCGTTTGTGGTGGTGATGGTGGGATCATGCAGTGGGACCAAGTCCAAGAACAGACCTTACATTTCAGTGCCTCAAACAAGACCGAGTATCTGAAGCGAATAAATGTGGGAATCAGGAATAAACTTAATTTTGTGTGGTTGCATGGTCTGGTATTTTACTGTGAGCTAAAATGATTGATTTTGCCATCTTTTTCTAGCCTAGTCCATCTCTGTCTTCCCCATGCAATGCTTCCAATTTTTCCTTATTTTGCTTTGAATTAAAAAAAAATGATAATTGCCTAGTGTGAGACATATAGACAGTATGAAAGTTTGAAGACCCAATCCTTTAAATTTAGCAAAGCTGTGAGGAGCAGGGCCCCATAGCAGAAAGTGGGTAGACAACCAGTAACTTCCCTTGAAATGCGCATTCTCCTTATGTCCCGTGCGTGCCAACACGTGCATCTGTGTGCAAGGGGCTGAATCACCAGTATCACCACGCTGCCAAGGCTCTGCGGAAAGAAAGAAAAGAAAGAATGTAAAATTGAAGTGGAAATTGAAATTGAACGACTAAGGGCATGTTTAGTCTGGAGAGAAGAAGGCAGAGAGGAGATTTGATCAACATGTTCAAGTACCTCAGGGGTGATTGTAGGGAGGATGGGGCCAGGCTCTTCTCTGTGGTGGCCAGTGACAGGACGAGGGGTAACAGGTATAAGTTGAAACACAGGCAGTTCCACCTCCATGTGAGGAAGAACTTCTTTCCTGTGAAGGTGCCAGAGCCCTGACACAGGCTGCCCAGAGAGGCTGTGGAGTCTCCTTCTCTGCAGATCTTCCAAACACTCTGGATACCACCCTGTGCCCCGTGCTCTGGGTGTCCCTGCTGGAGCAGGGGGTTGGACTAGATGATCTCTAGAGGTTCCTTCGAACTTCAACCATTCTGTGATTCTGTGTGCGATTAAATTCTTGGACAGACTCTGTATAAGAGATTGAGTTGGGTCCAGCTTGAGTTGAGTGAAAGAGGAGCCTCATTAAGGGAACAGCAGAGATGGGAAGACTCGGAAGCAAGAACGGTGAGAAGGGATGTTACGCACTGATATCTTAGTAAAAGATCTAGGGATATCACCGTGGTGCTGGCCCTGGCCATGCTCTAGCCTGAACTTGTCTCCACACAGCAACTACCAGCCTCCTGCACAGACGAGCTCATGGTGGGATGGAATTAACCCTCCTTTGCTCTGTTGTTTGACTGAGCTTTTAAATTGGTCCTAGCTAGTATTTTTAGAAGTTTTGGGGAAGACATTGCTTCAAAATAATTGTTACTAAGAAGCAAAACACTTTAAAACTCTTATTGGGGAAGTAGGTCAGTTTGTACTTGTCTTGAAGACTTCTTTTTTTTCTCCTTAGTTGTAGGCTGAGTTTGCCATCTGCCTTTCCTTGGCAAAGCAAAAGACTAGAAGATAAAAGTTGTAGGATGTAATTGGGCTCATATTAATAATTTATCTCACGTGAGGGGAGTTGCTGGTAATTATCCATGACCACATTCCTCAGCACTTCTCACAGGATCCTCTTGATGGAGACCTGAAGCTCAGGAAACTTTTGCACCTAAAAATCCTGAGAGGCCCCTGCTGACATCAGGGAGACCTATGCATGTCTGAAAACCTCAGTGTTTCCCCCTGGGGGGAAAAAACCCTCTTGGCATCAACTACTGTTTTGGTGGGCATGAGGGAAGCATTTGCAGTGCCAAAACTGGAGTTTCCACGCTTGGGAGATAGTGGGTTCATTGCACCTGCCAGGCATGGAGGATGCTCACCCCAGGAACATCACTTTGCCCATGGTAGGGTCACCCCTGCTCCTCTCCTGCATCCTGTTTTCAGCAAGTAAAACCAAAATAGATAGTTGCAGTACAGGCTGACTTCACCAGACATTAGTGTTTAATTCCTATGTAACAATTCTTGATAGTCAGAAGAGCCCCTCGGTTCATCAGCTCTGTGTCTTTGGGTCTATGCACATGCTCATTGCTTTATTTCTCCAATTTTGCAAAGGGTTTTGGATAAAAACGGTAAAAAATGCCTATCTCCTGCTACATCCCCAGAGCAACTGTCGCTTGGTCCAGCTCACTGAGCCCTTTTCCCTCCAGCAGCTACAGACTAAATGAGCAGTGACACCTTCGCTCCCCCGTGAAGCAGGAGCATAGGGAAATGCCGCCTCCAACATCAGAGCAGGCATCTGGATTAATGACTCTGCCCAGCAACCACGGCAATTCATAACCATTTTTCTTTTTCTTTCTCTTTTTTTTTTTTTTTTTTTTAGAGAGAGTGAAAATCTGTATTTGAATCTAAGCTATCAAAAGAAAAAGAAAAATGGAACAGATGCTTTTTCATTTGCTGTTGGTTGATCCAGGCCACGTGCCCTAAGTTGCTTCTGACTCCGATGCAAACTGATCTCATAAGGGCTTTCTCTTTGAAGGGGTTTCTTTGCTTCATCTGCTTGTGAGTGCCTGCGTGTGCTTTTAAAAGCTTGCAGATGGGTTTTCCACACCTTGGTGCAGGAGCTAGCCAGGTTTTTTCTGTTTTGGTGCATGTTTTTGGCTGGAAATGAAGGCCTGAAGGAGCCGTAGACAATCATCTCAGCCCAAGGAGATGTACCCCTGCAAGCAGATGATAATGTGAAGAGGTTTCCATAGCAGAAAAGAAGAAAACAAGCTGTACAGACTATTAAGATTTTATGAAACGAGGGGCCTGTTACATTTGCAACTTAAAAGCAATGAATGTGCCTTAGGAATTAATTTTCTTGTGTTTTTCATAAGCCTTCTCCACGGACCGCAACCGTTACAGGATTCAACGCTGAGTATCTCTTAGTTTTGTTCTTTTTGAGGTCAGCTGGAGCAGTTGACAGCAGCACTTTCCTTCCTCATGCATTTCCTAGCTGCTGGGCACTGCAGCCCGATGCACTCGCTGGTGATCAGCAATCAAGCAGAATACTGAAGTTTATAAACAGTTTATAAGGGTGAGAACGCACGAGGCTCAATGGAAAGGTCTCAGTCTTCCTGGCTTGAGGTTTAACTTCCATTTAATCCCACTTACTATTTTTTTTTCTTAGGAACATAGTGGTATTTTGACCATTTTTAAGTTGTTCAAAATGTGACTGTTGAGGTCTTGGGCTGGATGATGCGTTGATGAAATAACCGGCCTTGGGCTGGAAACAAAAACAGGAGCCCATAAAAGGTATCTGAGCCCCAACTTGGGTTGGAAGAACTGGTGGAAATGGAAGGAGTAATGGGAAAGATGCTTTGCGGTGAGAAATCTTTAAATGGCAAATTTTAGCCTGCTTAGTTTATTAAAATGAATTAAAAATGAATCTATCAGTGCCTCAACTGGATGAGGCAGGGATGCTCGTGGGTCCTGTGGGATCCTCCATGCTGCAGAGGAAGGAGGGGAAGAAGAACCAAAGCAAATAAGGTTGCAGAGAGACCGGGAGGGTAGACCCAAGGGATGCGTTTCGGTGCCGAGTGACCATTTGCCACCTCTCTTTGCCTTCAGGCTGCTTCTGCCAAAATAAATGTTAAGGTAACACAGTTTGTGAAGTTCAGTCTGGGGTCAGATGAGTAAAATGATATTGCCTGTGTAATACCGGAGGTCAGACTAGGTGATCTCATGATCTTTTTTGACCTTAAAAGCTACTATAATGTGCCGTTATCCATTTCAGATATAGATAGCTCACATCTGTAATACACAGCTCATGATTCTGATACTATCTGGCTGGAGGAAAATGTCAAAATTAATAAGTAGAATCTGAGTTTTATGGCTTTGTACCAGATTTCTTTTGGGAATTTTCCTGTGGTCTTCTATTTTTAATAAAGATACGGGCTCTGGCTCTGGTGATTTGTCTTGCTGCCAGACGAAGTTTGTTGAAAGGAACCTCATGATTAATGGTAAGGACATTTAAAAATTCTTGTGAGATGTGCTAGGATTATTATTTTCATTCTTTGAGTTTTACCATGCAGCGCCTGCTGTCATAAGATAAGCAATATGTGACTTAATCAGAACTTGGGGAGACACATTAGTAAGAAGTTCAGGTCCTATAGGCAGTCATGTAGATGACTGAATAAATAGTCTGAGTAAGTAGTGTTTTTCTTTCTGTATCAGTGTATTACACAAATACCCTGGTGTCGAGTTTAGTTGCTAGAAGTGGATTGAGTGTTTGCACGCTTTGATATACTAGGAGGAGAAGAAAACAGTATGGGAAACAGATGGCAGAGGTAGGAATGGAGCAGTCCAGGTTTTTGGAGCAAGCAATTTGTTAGCTGCTGCAATCGAAACCTTTTGAAGAGAGCAAAGCAAAATAGATATGAACAGACAAACTGAAAGATGATTCAACTTTGAAAGAATATTTCCTAAGAGTCATAGAGTCAGAATAAACTTAATTTTTCTTTTTATTCCACAAAGGGATAATTTAAAACATATTCCCAAATAAAAATTTTATTAAAATGGAGTTAAGGATGAAAGTAAGTGAAAGCAGTTTAGGGTTAGGTACATTAGCAGGATCTTGCAATTATTCCAAAACAAACTTAATAAAGGCAGTGGAGGTAAAATTAAAGTTAACCTTAAAAGAGATCAAACATGTTAAGGAATGAAAATGTACAATCAGTTCACCCAAAGAATCTTAACTGTTCTGTAGTGAGGTCATGTAGTGTCTGTATAATTATAGTGAATGAATAACTGGGTTTTATTCTTCTTTAAATCATGGAACAGATTAAATTGGCTTTTTATGCAAAGTTTGCTCTTGAATTTATGCCTGTGGGATGGATGTATGGGTTAGAGTAGGTTCTGAAGGAAGTTGCTACCAACACAATCTCAAATGATTTTAATTCATGAAATGACAAATCATCCCTTTTTTGTGAGTTCTCAGAAAACGCTTCTTAACTGTCTGCGTGGGGAAGGTGTGTTAGGTTCATTGTGGGTAATTTTAGTTTTGCTTTTAGTACAGAACTCAAACCAGTCCTTATCAGAGGAACGTGAGTGGCATGTCTGCAGTGCAGGCAGCCTAAAATGATAAAACTGGGTGTGATAAGTAAGTGTCTGAGGAAATTTTGAACCTGACAAAAGGGTTGTGGGCTGGATTGCTAAAGGAGTGGAAGAGACCTGGAAGTTGGCCCGGATGTGACTGTGAGTTGCATCCAGCGGCAGAGCTTCGAAGGGAGATGGCAGGAGGAGGAGCAGCCGAGAACTGGCCAGGGAAGTGTGGTGATTTCCTCCTACTTGGAATGAGAAACCGGGCACAGCAGCCGCAGAAGGGATGGCACGTGGTGGAGAGTGACCTACCGTGGACAAGGGGGAGCTGGGGTCGGGGTTTGGGGTCTAAGGAAGCCGGGGTGCTGCGCTGAAAGCCCTTAGGGAGATGGTCCTGCACTGCCGAGCCCTGCCACGGAAAGGGACCTGCTCACCAATAGTGACCGGGTTGCTGAAGGACCCTGGGGCCCGTGAATGGTCGTGATGACCCTGATGAGCATTAGAGAAGTCAGTGACTCTGCTCTGGAGGATGCTGTGCTACAGCCAGAGCCCGGCCCCTGCCTGGACACATGGAAAACGGGTGTCCTGCCAGGGGCTGTCGCTGTTTCACCGGAGGCGTCCTGGAAATAAAGCCCTTCTCAGTGGGATGAAGCGGGATTTGGGCTTGGTGTAAGGCTGCTTTAGTGGACTTAGAGGCAGCAGGGCACTTTGCAACACTCCTGTAAGAGCAGCAACAGCACAGGACGCCTAGTCCACCATATGTTTGTGTTTAATAGCAGTTTATAAGTCCGTGAATTTTGCCTACGGGATGTCTAAAGACTCTGGGGTCACGTAAATTGAAACAATGCAAAGTTTATTGTGCATTTAACTTAATTTAAATACCTAGAAACAAGCACAGGGGGATTCTTACCAGTTGCAGTTATTGGTTTTAATAAATACTGTTGTAATTGAATGTAATTTAATAAAAACAACTTATATTCAGCCTTTTGGTGTGGGAGCGTGACTCCCTGAGGGGAGGATAACACAAGGGGGTTAATCAGAATAACTTTTCTTTAACTTGCTCACTAACGTGGAGCTGCTCCGAGATGTAGGTGGCATTGGGTTTGTTCATGCTGCTTGAGACCTGAGCAATGGAGAGAGGGATTTGGTCCACACCACGGAAGAAGGATCTGATCATGCTGTGGAAGAAGGATCTGGTCCAGGCCGTAACTGCTGCTTCGCTCTCCGGTGGCATT
>JAWLRI010000551.1:503638-550615 GCA_034781795.1 Crypturellus tataupa | reverse complement strand
ATTTTATTTTATTTTATTTTATTTTATTTTATTTTATTTTATTTTATTTTATTTTATTTTATTTTATTTTATTTCTTAGCCCTAGGCTATAAAAAAGAGCAGAGAGGAGGCTGTGCGGAGCAGCCCGGGATGAGCCCTGCATCCCTCGTCTACCCGCTGGGCTGTGATGCTGGCACCTCCTGGCAATTTCCATTTCTCCTCTGCGTGTTTTTCCAGGCTTCCTCATTGGCACGCGTGCTGCTAGTTTATTTATTGCAGTGTAATTGCTTGCTGTGTTTGTACTGTTTTTCAAAGCCCAGATGAGTGATCCTGCTCAACCCAATCTGCTACAGTAAATACCTATTCCAGAGTAGTGTCTGCCACCTTGAATGTCCTTTATTGCTGAACCAATTTGATTCCTCGCTCTGCTTTTCTTGCTAATCCCTCTATTTCTTCTTTAACCACTTCAGCCCAGGGAGCCTTTCCCTTATGGTTATCCTCTCCTTATAGGGCTCTTTTTTTATTCCAGTACTAATGTCAGTCTCCATCTCCTCTCCACTAACCTTTCCCTCCCCCCTCATCCTTTCTGCCCTGTTTTTTAAGTTTTTTTTTCCTTAAGGAAAAGAGATTTATGTGCTTGTGACAGTTGTATTTATCTCTGTCTGTGGTGCCCATTCCTTTCCTGCCCATGCAAGACGCTGCTGGATAACACCCGCAGTAAATTGTGTTTTACAAGTTGCTCTGCTGCAAGGTGCTTGCTCCTTTCTCTCCTCATTTTCAGCCACGTCCCACGCTGTCCTACCTGGTCTAACCGGGCTCATTTTGTCTTTTTTTCTTTTCTGTCTGATCCCCCAAAAGTCCCTTTTCTTTAAACAACGTGGGCAATCAGAGCTAGGTTCCATTCTTGCACTGGTCACATCTTCTCCCAGATTAAGATGTTTCATTTTTAATCGCATCTCCAGCGAGTCTCTCGAATGTGTTCCCTGAACGATTTCCTGTGTTTCTTGTCCCTTCCTTGTCATTGAAGGTACTCTTGGCAAGGGCACTCGTTACTCTCCCCTTGGTCACGTCTTCTTTAATTATATCTTCCCAATCTGCCTAACGTTCTCTTCTCCTTTGGACTCGACGAGGATTGCATTTTCTGGTTTTAACACTTATTTTTTCATCTCATTTAGTCATTCCATATCACCTACCTCATTTTCCTGATGTTCACTGGCATTTTAAAGTTTCTTCTTTTTATAAGTCTTTTAAAAAAGTCTCTCTTTTATGCAAAGTACATAGTTTTCCTGCATGGGGCTATTCCTTTTGGTGAATTGGTAAGGACAGCTATATGGGATTGTGCAGAAATATGAGGTATAAAATGTTGCAGAAGACATTAGTGCAATTTTTTATTTTCATTTTGTCAGAGGCAGGATGCACGTGAAGAGACAGAGAGAGGGGGGAGAGAAACGATCAGACTAATTTGCACTAGGCAATTGAGCTACAATGTGCTGTGCTGATGGGTCCGTCTGAAGCATCAGTTTAATAACACAATAAAAGGCATTTTTGTTCTAGTGCCTGCTGGTGATAAGAAGATAGTTCCTCTCAAGTTAATAAATTTTAATTAAAAATGCATACAGTGATGCAAAGAAGGCATTTTATTCGTAATCACTGTCAGCGCTAAGTCAAGGAGAGAAATTTAGCCAGCTAAAATGGGATGGAATTTTTCTTTTGAGTCTCCAAATTCATTACAGAAAAATTGAACTGAGACCTGTGGTGAAGACTGATATGATGCAATAAGGAATTGCTGTAAAATTAAGAAAAGTCCAAGTTTCAGTCAACATCCTCCAGATAGGAGATGCTTTTATTGGCTATTTCCTTTGGGAATGTACTCATTACAGTAACCATCAAAATAGGAATTCTTCATCTGGACACACTGCTTGTGTTTGCTGTCTGGCTGTTTGGGGAATGAGATCTTTAATTAGTTCAGGATATAAAATATTACACAGAATTTCCCTTCTACTCTCCCTTTGTTCCTGGGTCGAGTAAGTGCAGTGTTTTAATTCTGGCAAAAATGCAGGTTTTATGTCAATTCACAGCATATTTTTCCCCCTATTAACATAAAAAAAAAACTGTTAGGACATAATTTTTGCATTCTGTAAATGATATAGAATTTATATACTCAGGTTGATACCAAATATGTAAAGCGAGGTCAGAGAACTGCTTGACCCATATGTGTTATCTCATGAGTGATCTGTCTAATGCATGTTACTGGTAATTTTTGTTGTTTGTGCCCGTTTTTATCACAGACTTTTAAAACCAGAGGGTGAGATCTTGATTCCTGGAGGGAACGTGAGGAATGCAGACCTGATGGGAATGCAGCTCTGATTTCATGCTGTATTTGCGTAGGGGTTATTGCTGTAGCCTTAATGAAAATGCAGGCAAGGAGACTTCACGGGTTGTCCGGGTCTTCCTGTGCCAGGGCAGCTTGCAGCAACGCAGATTCACTGCTTCGCGTAGCCACACAGCGCCTAAGCCGGGTGCCATGCTAACATAAAGGAGGACTATTCTGTAGCTTGTTTCCACCTAGATGCTCTAGAAGTCTAGTTCACATTTTGAAAACAGAAGATGTGAAGAGGTAATGCTGCTCTTTGGAAGTTTCGGAAAGTGTTTTCCTAAACTGCTGGTGCATCGAGTGATAGCTCCAAGGGCCAAGGAGGCAGCAGGAGGAGTGACCAAGCTCCGTCTCCGCCTTGAGGACCAGTCACTGACTGTGATTTGGGGTGGAAATTATCTTCCCTTGCCCTTTAATCTGAGCTGTGGATAAACCTCAGTCGTCCCACTCTGGACTAGCACTTTTGAGCTCTGTCTTTCATCCCGTGTGACCTTATTCGTTCGCTGCTGTTCTTGCCATCTTGCTTACCCCTGGTTTCTTCCTTGGCATCCACTCAGTTTTCAGATACGCCTTTGTGTCCCCATACTGGGAAAACCCCACAATTCTCCCAGCCTATCTGCCACTGCCAGGCGCCCCTTCTCCCTTTCTCTCCTACCCAAGCTCCTTGTTCGTGCTCTGTATTCTGGCTGCCTTCATTTTCTCACTGCCAAGTTTCTCTTTTTCTCATCTGGTTTTTGCCCTCTCTACTCCACTGAGATCGCAGTTAGCTAAACCCACAAATTATCACTTCCTGGCCAAATCCCAAAGCGTCATTCCTGCCCTTGGCCTTGACTTGTTTTTTATTCAGTGCAGTTGACCCCTCTGTCCCCTTCAATTCACTCTTTTCTCTGTAGCTCTTGGCAGCTACGATTGCTTCGAAGAATGGCTGGTGCCTC
Source organism: Crypturellus tataupa (assembly GCA_034781795.1). Lineage (NCBI taxonomy): Eukaryota > Metazoa > Chordata > Aves > Tinamiformes > Tinamidae > Crypturellus > Crypturellus tataupa. The sequence continues at coordinate 547,327 of JAWLRI010000551.1, read as the reverse complement.
TTATCTCTGAAGTGTGTTGTTCAGTGATTGCTTTGGCAGCTGCATCTTCTCCATATTTCCCCCCATCCTATTATTTAGTAAGGCTCCATCCTCTGTTACTTTCCTTCGCTCTTCTATTCTTCATCATTTAGAAATTGCATATGATTCATTGCATCAACGTCCTCTTCCATAGTGATTGCTCAGAATTAATACTCTGTAATACAAAATTTTCCAATCCTGCTGGAATGGAAATCAATATCTTTTCCCAGACACCTCCAGGAGTTGGCTTGTGAATTGCCGCAGTCATTCTGTGCATTACCCCTTTGCAAAAGTTTCCTGCTTTTCTCTGTTTTGGGAAACAACCAAGCTCTTCTCCCATCTTCATGACTGACCAAAGGGAGGATGTTGTAGGTTGGTGCTTGATTTTCCTTCTGCAGCAATTCCAAAAGCCATGCCTGCATCTCCAGCCTTAGTGCCAGAGACTCACCTAGTCCTCTGTGGAGCAGATCATAGAGTCAGTGTGGCTGGAAAAGACCTTCAAGATCATCAAATCCAACTGTGGTGGTTGTCCAACTGTGGAAGTGGTGACTCCAGCACTTCCCTGGGCAGCCTGTTCCAGTGCTTGACTACTTTTTCCGTGCAGAAATTTTTCCTAATATCCAACCTGAACCTCCCCTGGCACAACTTAAGGCCATTTCCTCTTGTCCTAATGCAGGATGATCTTGTCTTAGATGCAGGATACTCCTTGTGCTTCTGTTTGATTTCTGCTTACTTCCTCTCTTTTTTATACAAGGTGCTACTGCAAAACCAGTATCAGAGCCAGGAAGGTAAGTGATGCTCCAAGGGACTCATTCAGGACTGTGGCTAAGCAAGAACTTTGTGGCTAAGCAAGAACTTAGAGAATAAAAAAAAAGAAAACAAAAAACAAACAAACAAACAAAAAAAAAAAAAAAAACAAGGCATGCAACGAGTTTCTGTTGGAGTAGTTAGAAGAGGAAGGCTAAAGCAAAAGCTAATAAGGATGTGGGCTGAAATAAGGTGTTTTAAAAAGTCCCACAACACACGTACTGTGAGTTTATTGGTAGGGATAAACCAGTGGAACCTCCCTGCAGTCCAACAGTGGGTTGGTTTTTGCTGCTCTGTCTCTGCATGAACCTACATCCTGTCTGCTCTTACAGCTTGAACTGCCATCCCTATATTCTGTGCCGCCTGCAAATTATAAATGATATATTGAATGAAATAAGGGAAATTTTGCTGCTGTGAAATTGATACAAATGATATCAGAACCTAGTGAGCTGTATCCTGACTCTGTTCTCGGGACCCTGCCGGGTGCAGAGGAGGAGGATGTCCACAGTTCTTTGTAAATACTTGATTTTATTAAGAGTTCACCAGCATGGTGTTACTTACAGATCCCCAGCCATGTCTAGAATCTAATCGTTTTATTGCTGCCTTAACAATGCATATGGCAGAGATTGGGGGGGTAATAATGACAGTAAAAAGTAATTCCAGCAATGTATCCAGTTTATGAATGGCTGTAATGTAGTGTTTTAATATTGCTGCTCTGCTGGAAACCATGTAAATGCCTGATTATCTGTACCTATTAAAAAACACAATTATTTATAGCAGAAATAAAAATAAAGCATCTGTTTGTCACTGGGGAAAGCACACCCTGCATTTTGCTCTTATGGGTCCTGCATACATGGAGATTTCGGCATTCTGCAGCCCCTTAACCACTGGCGCTAACAGTGTGCACCGTTAGCACAGGGCTGGGCAGCCGGCGTGACTGTTTACTCACTCCCTCGGGTGAAAACTTGTCCCTTTTTGCCCGTTGGACATCAGAACATGTGCTGTAGCATATTTACACAGTCGGTCGGTTCAGCTGAAGCTGGTTAATAACGTGGGAATTCTGCACCGTCCTCGTGTTCGGTCGGGCTGTCAGTGCCCGAGTTAGTAATCTGCGTGCGTGTGTTTGTTTTGCATTTTTTTTTGGCTCGTTGTGTCTGGCTGTTGGAAGAATCAGCAGATGTTTCGCGTGATTCGTGCTGCCGGATGTCGCCTCGTGGAGCTGGTGGTTAATGAGGTGGTGCCAGCTGCTCGCGTGGTGGGAGCGTGCGGGGAGCGCTCGTGGCGCGAATGGCAGCGGCTCTGCGGGGCCGCCGCGGTGTCCCCGGCACCACGAGCAGGGCCTTCCACAGCCAGTAGCCACGACCGTTCTCCTTGGCAGCCCCGCTGCCACACGCAGGTCTCGTCCGCAGACCCTTCCATCATCCCGACCCTGTGCCAGCGCGCTGCGGAGTGATCCCTGACCACGGCAATGAGGCCGTGCCTCTCCACGAGCTTTGCTGGCACCGCAGGGAACCGTATGGCGATACTGGTGCCCTGGCCGTGTGCGTGGAGAGCGGAGACACATCCCGTTCTGCGCTCAGCATTGGCCCCTGCCTGGCTTCTCCCCACCCGGGGGGACAGCAGCAGTGATTTCAGCACAGCACTCGGTTTGTGGATGGCTGCAATATAGAGCTCTCTCCTTTTAATATTTTTATTTTATTATGATTTATTATATTTATTAAAATATTAATATTTTTAATATTGTGCTCTGCAGGGAGCCACACAGACACCCAGGTATCAGCGTCAGCATCTGTACGTACCAAAATACACGTTGTTTAGAGAATTGTGGTAAACTGCGATCCCATGGAATAGCCTTGCCTATTCCTGAGTGTGCTTTGGGGTTGTATTTTCCCCAGGAAGCCTTCCTGGTGGGGTTGGTGTTCATCACACGCGCTGTCAGGTTTCAGTGCTCGGCCCTGGACAAGTGGCCACGTTACATCTCAATTAAGGGTCGAAGATAAATGGGTGGCGGTAAATGGGGGTCATAGGTGAGTGCCATTTAATGGAAGAAATGGAAATGAAAATTGGAAAACAATCTAAGGGATCTATAGAAGATAAGAGAGAAGGAAACTCAATTAGAAGGAGCCCTGCTTTCCACCGCACTTGGACCTGGGATAATTTCCTGGGTTTTGTTTGGTGGGTTTTATTGCTTCCAGAGTTGGCAAAGATGCATTATAAATAATAATAAAAAAATGTGGTTTAGGATTACTGATACTGATACATTTTACACAGGAAAACACAATTTCCATTCAAAATATTTTATAAATATTAACATAGACTTACTCTCTTAAGTCTTTAGATTAGCCATGAGCAGAATGCACACTTGTATTACTGAATGTTTAAGAACGTAAAGCATAAAATACAGGGACATTTTTAAAAGCTGAAAAATTCACAAATGCAAATTCAAATGCTAAGTGCTTGTGAAAGCCTTAAACTGTGTAAGATGATGGATTTGTACGGCAGCTCGTACAGAGAACACACAGTATGTGTTTATGGCCTAGCCATTTACCGAAATGAAAATAAATCACTCTTCCTTTGGTCCTCTTTCATTTAGAACACGTGTGTGTGCAAGGGTTGGTGTGTGTGTTTTTACACGTATCATATATCTCCTTAGATACACACAACGTTTCACCAAGGTGAGTAAGAGTCACACAGCGGTAGAAGTCACTGTGGTGCACGGTGAGCACCTAGGGATGGTGTCCACAGCAAAGCCGCATGCCCGTGACTTTTCTTTCATTAAGGTTCGAGCCGGTGGTTTCCCCCAACCTGTGTCGCCACTGCAGCGTTTCATTATTTACTTTATTCCCTTTGCTTGCCTCTTCGGGGAGCTCTGTGTGCCTCATCATGAAACACTAAATGGAGCAGTTGCAGCTCATGTGCGTGTGCATAGATCAGCTGGGGATGTAGCGCTGGCACCCGGGGAGTGCAGGGGAGCCTTGGCCCGACACGGCGGCGATGGCAGGGGACGCTGCTCTTGCCCCCTTGGCTGGACACAGGCCTGTTCTTGCCCCCTTGGCTGCCAGGCTGCCCCTTTGGGTCATCATCTCCTAGACGCGTGGGCAGGCAAAGCCGTTAGGAAAGTCCTGTAGCATTTCCTGGCGAGGGCTCAGGGGAGGTAAGGGCCGGAGCTTCGTGTCTGACATGGAAGCCGGTGCTGAGAAGAGCGCGTAACTCCAGTTTATCTGATCCCTCTGCGTGGAGTCAGGGCGGTGTCGCTGAATCGCCACAGCGCTCGCAGGCGTCGCGGCACCAGTGCCTCAAGGCTCTTACCTTTCTGCCACGGTCTCATACGTGTCTCAGCCTTCTGCTTCCTTCCATTTGCTTGTCTGAAGAAGATCACACCTGTGAAATATTTTTTGAAGACAACTTTCAGACAAAAACTACCAGAAGACTCAAAGAACGGCCGTTTCCACCAGACTCCCATACTTTCCTTGACCCTTCCATTCGTTACGAAACAGAGCGTGGAGCCCGAGATGGAAATCCCATCGCAGTCTGCTTGTGTAGGCCACGGTTCTGCGCTGGGTTTCCTGCCGTAATCACGGCTCCATTTCCTCCGTGCTTTACAGAAGGTCGAAATTCTGACTGTCTTAATGGTCACGTGCGGCTTTCCCTGAAGAGCTACCACAAGGCTGCTCAAAGTGTCTTGGAAACATTTCAGTATGGAAGTGAACTCTAGTTACTAAACATTTTACTGTCAATCATCACAGATGGGGCAGTCGATGAGGTGTCTCCTATGCAGAGCTTGTAGCTTTCTTTAGAAGGTTTCTGTAGCCTTCTTTTAGAATGGTGCTTAGAAGCGTATGTGGTGGCTCTTAATGATTTTGTAGCTGTTCTGCCATACCTGGAGAGGGCCACCTTAAGTGTGAGCAGACCCTAGGTGCTGAGGACGATATTGGTTGGAATATGCGTGCTGTTGGGTTATGTGTTAGAAAGTGAGAGAAGGAGGTTCAAAAGGAAGCAGTGGGGAGAGGTAGAAGCAGCAGCTCAAGGAGGTTTTACACCCTCTGGGCATGTGTGTGGAAGGGTGAGGACTCTTCCCTAGCCTCTCTCTAGAGAAGAGAGAAAAGGATATAGCTAAAAGGATATTTAATAAAAAATCAGATGCTTTGCTGGCTGGGCAGCTTAAAGAAGTGCATACAGTAGTTCTCATTCAAAACAAGTCACATATTTTGTGTGACACGCTGGCAGCTGCATAAATCTGGCCTGATACACAAATCCAGTGTGATACAGAGGAAAAAACTTTAATTTTCTGGATATGGGGCAGTTCCTGCAAATGTGTCTGCGTAAAATACCGGATCCCTGTGCTTTCAGTTTGTGTTTCATAGGACTCTGCATGTAATGCGGAGTGTGGTGCTTTGCAAAAAGAATATTTTTTTTTTATTATGCTATGGAGTATGCTTATTAAGTATACTGGCTCCAGAGGGCTTATAACTAGGAAAATTAAAAATGCAAAACATAGGAATAATCTGCTGTTCCAAACCACCAGGTTTGCCTGAGTGTTCCTCCTCAGGTGAGGACTGGTTTGTTCACTGATGGCGACCGTTAGCCAAATAATGGTCAGCATGGGCAAAAATGCTGACCATGTTGCTCCAGATTCACCCATACTTGACATCCAGCAGATGAGCTGTGAGTAAGGGCATGTGCACATCTCCAAACCAGGCTCATTGGTATCTTATCCGCCTCATATACTTCAGCGAAAAGACTAACATTTAAATTTTCACAGGAAACTCCTGGCGTAATACTTTACAAAATGAGAGGGAACACAAGGATCCTGGGTGAGGAGGGTGCTATCTTTCTGTTATAATACTTCATGTATTTTGTCTCCTCCATGGGGATAGTAATACAAGGACCATCTTGTAATAACATAAACCTGACCAAGCAAATTAGCTAATAATTTGGCAGCCCAGCAGAATCCAGTGACTCTGCTCACGACTTACTGGTGCTTAAGGCCAGAAGGGACCCGATGCTCTTGTTTCATCTCACTGTCTGTTATATTTCATCTCCTTATTCCTGAATATTGAGTCCAGTAATCTTTCTGACTAAAACGTAACATGCCTTTGGGATGAAATGTTTCATAGAATGGTTAAGATTGGAAGGGACCTCTAGAGATCATCTAGTCCTAGTTTCTCCCTCCAAAGCTTCTAGCCCTGACCTGAAGGATGCAATTCTGCAATTAAACACTCACTTTGGAAAAAATAAATAATAAAAAAGGATACGAAGCTGACTGCTAATTTTAGTTTTGCTGGCTTCAGTTTCCAATCATTAGATCTTGCTGCACCTTATTTTGTTAGATTAAAGAGCCCTTTAGTTCACAATAATATTTCTCCGAGAACTTTACATGGATTTTGTAATCAAGCTGCCTCTCCATCTTCTTTTTAATAAGCTTAGCAGATCGAAGTCTTTAACTCTCTTACTGTAAATCATTTTCTCTGCTCCCCATGCTGTTTTTGGAGCTCTTTTTTATGTCTTCGCCGATCTTTTGGCATCTGTTGCAAAGCTCCAGAGCCGCCTGCGCTATTTCCAAGCAGCCCTAGTGCAGCTGTGCTGTGCAGAGGGAGAAGATGCTGCTCCAGAGCTTGCACTCTGCTTCAGAACAGCCTTTTTGCTCCCAGTTTCTTTCCTACCGTTTGCATGTTAAAGCCCAGTGTGACTGTTAAACCTCTGTCACCGATACTCTTCCTCTCCTTTTTGACTACTTTTCTGACTTTATTTTTTTATAGAGAAAAACATGAGGCATATTTCTGGATTAATGCTGTTACTCTTTTTTCAGGATTGCTGATTTATTCCAGATTGACACAGAATCAAACAAAATAAAGAGAAAGAAAAATACTTTATTTCCAGTGTAATAAAGAACTCAGCAGAAGGGGGAAAGACGCTCACTAGGCAGAATAGTCACGTTTTTTTTTTTTTTGCCTGGACCACCTGTCCCAGACTAATACTTTGCAGGACTGAGATTCTCAGTAGAGTCTGCACCCTTTTAAATTTTACTTTAGTCCAGGTGAAATGAACGTTTCCTTCTTCATCACCAGTGCCCGTTCTGCAGGCTGGCACGGGTGGGTAGCGTCCCTTAGAAGTCCCCTGAAGCAGCAGAATTGCCCCAGGTCCCTTACCAGAGATATAAAATACTTGAAGCAGATAGGCACACATTTTGCAGAAGGGGTCCCAAAGCACTCTCTGACTGTAGGCAATGTAACAGATACAAAGATTGTTGTAAAGTAAGAAGAACTGGCACTTCAGTCCCTTGCCACTCTTGATCAGGCCAGCACTTTTTATCGGAATCCTTTAGAGTATCCTGTGTCTTTTTTTATTTTCTACAGCTCCTCTTCCTGCCTCCGCTTTGCACCGCTTGTGATCTCTAAAATAAAGATCTCTAAGATATTTCTAAAATAACTGGGAGCAAACCCTTTTCAAACTAGATTCCCAGTCCTCCTGTCAGAGGACACATGACTGAGACTTTGATCTCTTTATTAATCTCCTGCAGAGGATGTGCTGCAAATGTGGGTTACTCTGGGCATTAGCCAGGCCCTTTGTGCCTCCATCCAAATGGATTATTATCGAGGTTTAACAAATTTCATTGTTGGTGCTAACAATGTAAGAATTTCTGCTGATACCATCTGCACATTTCATTTCTTTGTGAAGACTACGTGGACGAGCTGAGCGCACAGGAGACTTTTATAATACATATGGTGTTCAGAAAAGGAAACAGAACTGGTAGCTTGCTGTAGAGACAAACAGATACAGAGAGATAAACATATGCAAAGGCATCGTAATATTGAACAGGATCCCTAATTTGTAATTGGTGTTCAGACAGAACCCTGGGAGTCATGAGTGTTTTTTTAAAAAAAAGGGAAAAAATGTGTAGTCAGTGGAAGAAGATGAGAGAGTCACTTGTATTTCTTCTGAAGTTTCTTTATGCATATGCACTGGATCTTACTGGCAGTATTTATAAATGCTTGGGGTATCTAAATTTTGTAAAATACCCTGAATTGCACTTTTCATCTGTTATGCTTGCTATGTGCACTGCAAATTAGCGTGCACATGTCCAAACAATAGCAAAAAGTTGGTTTCATAAATAGGTGCTGTATTTTGCTATCTCTCTTGAGACTGAAGAGGAAGGCACCTCACTGTTTCAGTTGAATCACAGGTTTTATTGCTCTTTTCAGCAGTGATGAAGTATGTCTCATAAATAAGAGGATTTTCTATAGCATTTATGGTTTTGAAGCCAATTTGTTTCTTCCACAATTATCTGTTGTATTTTTTTGTTTATCCATATAAGATTATGTTTGTGATTTTTTCTGCACTAGCAAAAAATCATTAAAGAAAGACAGTTGAAAATGAGTATTTCTTTAAATAAGTAGAGGACTGTGATGGAAGATACAGAACCATAATAAAACCTAGTCAGATTAAAATATTGGCACATCTTATTAAATTTAATACATAAATGGAAGAAGATGGAGAATTTATTTGACTAAGCGCTTGGTTCAGTGTCTTGATGATACGTTTGGAAAATTGCTCTGAAATTGATGCGTAAGTGACCTTGCAGATGTCGTAGTGAAGTGATAGCACGTTTTGATTTGACGTTGTAAGGTTTTCCCCCCACCACATGAGGAAAGCAGGCAGAGAGGGAGCAAAGAAAGGTAGCAGCTCTGCGTTTCAGCCACTTGCAGGGAGTGAAGGTGAAGCACCTCATCTGAGATTATATATACTTATTATGTTTCTCCAGTCTCACAGAGATGCATCTTCTTAGAAACTCTCAACTCTGGGGCGGCAGTTCTGAGCTCAGTGTCTACTGTGGGCGCCCACGGGGGCTCTGCTGCCTGAGGCCCCACACCTCAGCCTCATGATTACTTTGGATTAGCTAAATTTCACATTTTACTCTTCTAAATTCAGCTGTATTTGCATTTCACATCCTGCCTGCTCTCGGCGTGGGCGGACAGGACTCCATCTCCTTGTAGTACTAAGGTCAAGCCTAGGAGAGCCCAAAGGTGCAACCAAGCACTTGTTCCATGAACCCTGCAGGCCTGGCTTGGGTTGCTCCATCACCTTGCACGGCTCAGCTGCAGCGTCCCTGCCTTTTGCTTGAACACGAGTTAGCAACCTCAGAGGGCATGTGTCTCGTGTACCAGCTCTATTTTCCAAATCACCTGGCCCTGCCTGGTCTCTGCTGTTGCTTGGTGGTGGTCGTGCGCAGAGCAACAGCGTGATGGTAGCTGCACCTCCGGACCCCCAGAATTGCCACTGTAATGCACAGTGGCAGGTCATGCTGAGTGAGAGTTGTAAACCCTTACACTACTACTTACGTCTACCCACGTATCTATTACATGCAGATGTATTACATTTATTAACATGTTGAACCTCGTGGTCACTGGCGTGATTGTTTTAGATATTCATGAAATTACATTTAATAATATGGTTGCTGAAAGTATATTTGCAGAATAACTCCAATCTCTGTTGAGATAGCATTGCTGAGGATTGGGTTTCTAATTCTCTTTGACTGCACTGGAAACCTAAAAGTAATATCCTCTGTAAAACCACATGTTTTGATGTAGCAGTAAATTTGTATAGCCAAAACATCAGCAAAATAGAGAAAATTAAAAGTTAAGCCCCAGACAGGAACATTACCTGTCTTACATTGTACTACCGAGCATGGTTTATTATATATGTTTTATAATATAAACAGTGGAACTGTAGAGTAAGCATTGAAGGAGACAAAAGAATATTAGAAAATTCTACATATGTATAGCCTCACAAAGCTAATATTGCTTTTGGAATCGTTCCTTGTTATGATCTAATCTCCATTTAAGTCAATGAGGATATTTCCACACACTTCAATAGGAGCTGGGTTTGTGTTTTAATATGTATTAAAGCTTACAAAATTTGCGCAATAAAATAAAAATGGGAGGACACAGTTTGCACAGTGGGGGGGCTTAAATGAATGCCCCGAAACTCCATTTAATCACCACAATAAGGAGCCTGATTTTCCAAGTGGCCCGCTGTGAGCTGTGGGTGGTATGAACGATAGGCTCCCTCCGTGCTCCGGTTGAGTTGTTGGTGGATGCGACGCTGCCCTCCGTATTCAGAGCAGGAGCCAGTGAGTCATGACTTGAGAAGGCTTAAAAAGAGGTGAATATAATATGTGGTTTGTTCTGATTCCCAGTGGCCTCGGTGGCCCTAGGCTGCCGGATCAGGCTGGCCTTGATGCTTGGGCACAGCTCACGTGTTCATTACGCTGAAGCTGTTTAATCCTGTAGGTTATATTTACAATTTACCCTTAATGGAAGGAATCAAATAAATATCTGCTGAAAGAGGCATAAACTCTGCTTTTATAGACATCATCGCCTATTTTATGTGCGGCCCCTAAATAAAAAATACATGGTCTAGGCATAATGCTAGATTTCTTCAAGTCATAAATTTTCTTGCTTAATCGGATGCAAAATTCTCACCTACAAATCACGTCATTTTGGTTGTTTTTATGCCTCTTGTTGTACTGAAGGGTAGGCTTGCATTTTTTTTAAACTTTTCATCCCTGTGAGAGATCTTTGTTAGGTATCCTTCAAAAATCAAACACGTGTTCAGTGCTAGGAATATGGATTAATTCTGACATTTGCGTTTACATTTTCAAACCTTTACGTGACCCTCTGTTACAGTTACTCTTTGTACAGCTGTGCTGCTTCTGTGTGGGGGTTGGGTTTGATGTGTGCCTGGGTGTAGGCGTCTAGGGGGGGTGGGTGTAAAGCAGTCACCTCCTTGAGACCTGATTAGGTTTTTAAGGTGTTTCTTTTTCCTGTGTTTTAGACTGACAGTTTCTGAAAAATAACATTATTCACTTGTTTTTCTCTTGTAAAACTGCACTTCCCTATTTACTTTTGCCAGCAAGGAAATGCAGCTGAGGCGCTTTGCCTGGCGTTCGGTGACAAACACGGTGGTGCGTTTGCTACCACTAGACTTGCTGAGGCTTTGATGAGGGTTAGTATAATAATAACTAATAGTATTTCAGAACTAACGATTATTCCTTTCTTCCTTCGAATTTAGGTGTGGAGACAGGGCCCTGAACACTTCATTATCAGTGTTCATCGCTCTCCCTGCCTGGTTCTTGTCCTTTTAGTCTGGAGTCAGACCCACGTCTACATTGGAGCTGTTCTGCCTGAGCCCCTTCATGTTGAGATTTCAGTTGCTGGTCTTGGTAGCACTTTGTCCTTCAGAAGCAGAAGGGACCATTCAAGGGTTGACAGCGAGTTTGCAGCAACCTTGGGGCTCAATTCGGAAAGAAGGTGCATGCATCATATTGGCCCTTCAGTAACCTTAAAGAGTACATATATTTTGAAGGTAGTTAAGCTGCTAGCCATTTTGATAAAGAAATAAATGCGGATTTTTCTCCAGTACCTCTGTGTGATATAGGATTTTGAAAGGGTATGGTAAATAATTTTTGCAGCTAGGCCAATAACTTGGGTGAAGAATAAGTTACGTTGCAGTAAAGCATCCTGTCTCAGTAGCAAGATACCAAATGATGGGAAATTCTGGCCCTTCTCTGGCTATGTGGTTGCCAGATACCTCCCTTCCCTACTGAATATTTGCAGTCTCCTTTTTCTGACATCAACTCCCAGCTTTAAGGCCTCGATTTACTTTTCTCAGTTAGATTTAAGAGCCTTCTTATTCCATCTTTTCCCTGCCCGGCTTTTTATGGACCACCAAGTTGTCTTTTAATCTCGCCTTCAGGAAAAAAAAAACATGTAATTCAACTCCTTTCAGCATTTGCTCTATTGAGACTATTCATGAAGGATGAGCCGGCTCTTAGGAGGGCCGTATGGAGGAAGCAGATATCCATGGTGATGGGCACCTATGTAAATATGTGGACTGACAGCTCTGCTAAACGGTCCCTTGCAGAGCCCTGGCAGGTCCATTCATCACGCGACCTGTACAGCAAGTGCTGTCAGACATGCGAGGTAAACAAACAGGGCAAGAAGAGAGGAGAAAAAATAATGTTTGTGCGTAATCCCTTTTTTATTTCAAGAGCGTCTCGGATTTCTTGCGGCCACAGTAAAAACACAACTCTCGGATAATTTTGGAGTGGGCTGTGTGATTTATAAGAGGTCTGCTGAAAGATATACCCCAAATCAGCAGAGAGGCAGGGATGAAATTGTGATTTGCCCAGTATTGGTCCAGTTTAGCAGCCACCAGGTTCCCACCACTTCACTTTTTCTTTGCCTCAGCCTGGCATAATGCAGCGTCTCACTGTGCGCCACTTGCAGGAGCAGCGTAAAAATGTTGTCCCCTTATTTTCCCGTTGAAAAAGAGAAAACAAGTCTCGAAGAGAAAAGAAGCCCGCGACCTTTGCGTTGCTGGCGCACTGCCAGGAGCCGAAGAACTGCTCTCAGTTTACATGTGGACGTGCCTGGGGTTTTGATGGGGGTTGGCGCTGCGGTGCGTGGTGCCTGGTGTGCGCGGGTCGTGGCGGGACCATGGTGCTGCGCTGCGCGTGGGCCGCCCACCACACGCTGGCCCAGGAACGCCGGCCTCCATCCTTTACGGAGGTGCAAAACGGGCTGAGTTCAACGATTTGTTCAACTCAGGCATAATTACCTTGCTTGCGTCTTCTTAATTAGCAGGCAGCTGGGGAAATTGTCCCACTACATAGGACAAGGAAGGGAGCTGTGCCAAAGGCCTCCCCTGTGTTCCTCTGTGTCCGGAGACAAGAGGCTGTGCTTCTCCCGACTCTTGGTATCTGATAATATCCATAGCCTCTGAAGCAAATAAGGTCTTTACTGGACTTGTGGTGGTCTTAGAATTATTATTATAGAATCATGGTGGTTGGAAAAGACCTTCAAGATCATTGAGTCCAACTGTCTTCTGCAGGAATGTCCTCTACCATTCTTGGTACTTTTACTCGGTTAAACTAAAGTAGCCCAGGGCCTACGTGGGTAATCCCAGGGAATATCCCAGGCTGTATCAGCTTTTTTACTTTCATATAATAATTCAGAGAAACCTGTTGCTAAGTAAATGTTCTGAGTTAACACCCCATTAGGATGAAATTTCAAATTCTTTGAGAAGTGTCATCCAAAGGGATGAGGAAGGATTGGTTAAAATTAGGGTAGCTTTTCGGTCCTTGTGGATCCTTTTTCTTTTCTTCTTCTTCTTTTTTTTTTTTTTTTTTTAATCTAAAGCTTTTTGTACTTAAAGCACAGGCTAATAGTGATGCAGGGAGCACCAGTGGGGATGCTCTTGCCCCTGATCTTCCCAGGGCAGCGCAAGGTCTCCACTTGGAAAACCTGGAAGGGCACAAAGGACTTCTGTATTTATCAGGCAGCTGTGTCATGACAGGTGAAATGTCAAGACATAATGAGCAAAAGGAATTATTCTGTAGCTGGGATTTTTAATAAATCAGACGTAACAGGAAGAAGCCAGCATAGCGGACCCATTGGCAGCTGCTAGCACTTGTTTCTTGAGCCTTGCCTTCTGAAATGCAGAAATGCAATATAACTGTTGCCAGCAGTCATAAAAGAACGGAATGACTCATGAGATATATTTATTAGCAGCTCAATATTGGGGAATCCAGCTTCATAAACAGTGGTTAATCTGCTAGAACGCTCCTTGCCCTCAGTAGCGGGGGAGGGCGGGGGGAACACACTCATTTCAATTCTTATTTAAAGATCTAAAATAACTTTTGCCTTCTGAATAAATCAACATCTCCAAGAGCACCATTATTCATCTTTTTGCCTGCTCCTTGCTAGCGTGGACTTATTTATTTATTTCCATGGGATGTCATTTATTATGGACTCTTCTGGACTCTCGTCATCCCTGGGATGTAATTTCTTTGCTGGACTTGTAGGCATTTTCATCACAGTTCACTACATATTTCACCCATGTTGCTACAGAAAGCCATTATGTAGCAGAGCCTGCTGACAAGGACCTGCCTCTGCCCTTGCCTGCAGTGCTGCAGGCACATGTATAGGTGATCACTATATATGATCTCCTAAACTGAGGTGACTAAAAGGCACCCTGTGTGGCCCATGCAGTCCATGGAAATGTCCATGGAAAGAAACATCCTAAGAGAGGTCTCCAAGACAGATCAGATGAATCATCTGCGAATGCCTATTCCTCGCTAGTCATTCAGGATTGGATCAGTTCTGCCATAAAACGTTTGGGCCAGTTTTCACTGAGACAGTTCATGTCGTGTGGAATTGATGGATTGCTCCAAGTAGCTGCAAGCACATCTGAACCTAAATTCCCCTTTCTGATGTTACCATCTTGCACTGTGGCTTCTTTACCAATTTCTCACTCTTAACACGCACTTGTCTGCAAACTGTCGCTTTTAGGATATTTTAAGCTCGAGATGCATTATTTAATGTGTTATCTAGATTTAATGCTGGATTAGCAGAGGAAAACACTCTTGGCATATGTGTCCCAGAAGTTACGGGGAGGCGTTTTGTGAATTTCGAGGCTGACATGACCTGTCTGTGTTGTTCCAGGTGCATTTGATTCTCTCTATTTGCCATCGGTGCTCAAGTGAGAGAAGGTTTTGACAGTGCAAATATGAGCAGGTCTCTGTGCCAGGAGGTGCTGTTGATAAAAGGGCTTTTGCTAAAGCCTCTGTGGTTTTGGTGTTGATTTCAGGAGGAGGATGGATTTCTACCTCACTTTAGGCAGAAATGAAGAGTGGAGATCTGTCATGGAAGGAGACATGTGCAGGCAGGTAGCTCCACAGCCTGACAGGGCCTTTGCACCAGCTCTGTGCAGACTTTTTTGCTGTCTCTCATTTCTCAGGACTAGGTAGGAAACCAGTGGATACTTTTTTGTGTCAGTAGATAGGGTGGGAAAACGTCTCCTTCCTCCATGACAGAAGAGTGTAGACTGCCTTCCTAAGAAATGCTGTTGTGTGATTTTTTGATTGTTTGTTTTCCAAGATTTAGGCATTTTACAGCAAGTTATCTCTATTAAATTTAACATTTATTTTGCAAACTTGAATAAGTTTTTTTGAAAAACTTGGATTTTTGTTTTGTTCTTCTATAGTAAGGGCTATGGCCGTTGTTTTAAAAGTGTAAACATCCTTCCCTTTTTAATTACTTGTCAGCAGTGATATCTCTTTCCTTCAAGGCTTATCCAAGTTAGCATCACTAGCAGAAAACACAGGCATTTCTTCTCTGTCAGTTGGAGTCCCAGCAAAGAATCAGTTGTGAATGTCAGGACACTTACGAAGATCCATCTTCTTTTCCACCAGAATTTCTTGGGACAAAGAATTGAGATGTTGAGCAGAATTTAGGAAACAATTACTGAGCTCAAGTTGATATTTTTTTATACATATACATGTGTATATATATATATATATATAAAATTAGGTTGGAGTAATTAATAATTCTGAATGTATTTCTGCAATGTCCCCAGTCAAACCATAGGTGATTTTTCATTGTTCCTCATCCTGAGATATTCTGCTTGCTGTTCTTCTGCAGGAGTTATTTACACGGCGGATATTCTTGACCGGGAGACCACCAGATCCTACTGGCTGACAGTGTATGCGACGGACCACGGTGTCGTCCCGCTCTACGCTACCATCGAAGTCTACATTGAGGTGGAGGATGTGAATGACAACGCACCCCTGACCTCTGAACCTATCTATTACCCAACTGTCATGGAGAACTCCCCGAAGGATGTATCTGTCATCCAGATCCAAGCGCAGGATCCTGACTCCAGCACGAATGACAAGCTGACTTACCGGATTACAAGCGGAAATCCTCAGAACTTCTTCGTAATCAACTCCAAAACAGGTAAAGCAAATCCCACCGTCTTACAGCAGTAGGCAAATACGACTTAAATGTATCAGCTTGCTCCCTTTCAGGATTCTCTGACACTGTATTGCTCTGCAAACATCATTTTTCTTATTAGTTAGTTTAAAGCATCCTCCTTATAAATGCACTCCTGAATGAGTGCATTGGCAGAGGAAGATGCTTCCCTCGTGCTGTTATGGATCATTTCTCTGTACATCACAGACTGGTTCCTGGCTGCTGCCTCTCTGCTGTGCCCGCAGCGATGAGATTTTGCTGTGCTGAACATGCAGAGTGCTGCTAGGAAGTAGATTCAAGCTGTTGTAGTTTGTAATCCTTTGTAATTTGGTGTCGCACCACTCAGTGAGTGGCACTACAGCTGTCAAGCACATATCGTTTGGCTCTGAATAACAGTAACTGGGTGTAATTCTGCAGACTCCTTTATATGAAAAGACAGTTTAGATGATCTAATAGTCCCTCCAGCCTTTAAAAAAATCAATGAATTTACATTGATTGCTAACAGCTGGAGATCTAGCCTGTATATGCAATGTTACAGACAGGCTTCTGCACGCCTGGTATTGAAGTCAAGTCTCTTAGTAGCCAGCCTGGGAGCAGGTCCCTGGGAGCAGAGCGGTACAGACTGACTCCAGGGGATCTCTGTGCACTTAGTGGCTTTGCTGAATTAGGAGTTGTGGGGGACAGACTAAGAAGTTTAAACCCAATGCCATGGATATTGTGCTGCAGGCAGTCCTCCTTCGAGCATTTACCTGGCATTTACCTTGTCTGTTATCTGCCCGCTACAGCTCCTCACCTTGATGGGGACCTTAAGTCATGTCCTGGAGCTGAAGAGTCAGTGAACTGTTTCATAGGAATAGGCTGATGTTTGTCAAAATACTTCAGAGGATTCATGCTATTCATGCTCTTGTCATGCTTGTTGTAATGGGAGATTTTGGGCTTTACTCCAAGACTTTTAGAAAGAAGTTTGCTGGCAGTTTCCACAGACCCAAATAGTGTTTTGGTAGAGAATGTTCTTTTTATTGTTGTTGTTCTTAGATATTTATTTATTTATTTATTTATTTATTTATTTATTTATTTTATCTGATGAAAATTTGAAAACCCAAGAATGTTCTTAATTTAGAGTGGGTAAGACAAAGGCCAAAAAAGGCCAAAAAATAGCTTTTCAACATTTGTTTGGGCACTGTCATCGCAGTAATTGACATTAGACGGGATGGGAATCTTTACAGCCATAAGCCCAGGTGAAGGAATTGCTGAGCATGTATAACCACTCTGTTCGATCTGCCGAGCCCTGAGGCACAAATCTCACTTATTTTTAACACTTGTAACGGCCAAAGATGGCTCTCCCATCTGCATCCCTTTCCTCCTCCTTCCCTCCCCACAAATCCCATCTGGGCAAACAAGCAGAACTGGGGCTCTGCGGTGTGTTGTGCACGTGCTGCGCTGGTCCGCGCTCCTCTCGCTGCAGCCCGCTCAGGGGATCGCCTCTCGTCCCCACGGCAGTTTCAGGCGGTGACAAGTGCTCGAGGCTGGCTCGCCGCAGGCCCCACGGCCCGTGTGGTGTGTGCTGAGCAGGGGGCAGCCTCAGCTTGCCGGGGCACCTCGTGTTGAAGGGGGGGCAGAGGCTCGGGGGACACTTCATCACTCTGCAGCGGAGAAGGAGAATACTTTTCCCTAAGAAGGAGATCTTCATTCTCTCCCATTGCCGTTAACTCTGTGGATTGTTCATCTTCATTTTACGCTGAGAAAATTGCTGCCTGAGAACTTAACTTAAAGGCTTTGCAATGATTCGCATTACTATTTTGGCAACCCCTGAAGAGTCCCCATTTCATTAGTTGAGCATACTGGCTGGTGACCGACTGTGATTTGTCATGTGTGTGTGGGATAAATCATCTCCTTGTATCCAACTCACTTAGCTGCGAAATGCAACACATCGAAAGCTGGGAAGGCTGCCGCTGCCTTCTTTTTTCTTCCCTTTTTCTTTCTTTTTTTTTTTCCCCTTTGAGCATGATCAGGCTGCTTGTGCGTGCCATGAGGCACCTTTTTCCAAAAAGGGAGGTTTATCCTTTTGAAAGCACATGATTTCATCCTCCCTTGTAAAGTACTGAAGTGTGGTGAGCTCTGCCTGTGCAGTGCGCAGTGTCAGCATCGGAAGGCTTTCTCCTGGCATCCCAAGCACAAAATCATAGCACACTTGCACTAAAGAGGGGCCCTGTGGTATCTGACCAGGCTACTTTTAATCATCTCTGTGTATCACATTAGTTTCTATATCGGTTTGCACCAGGGTTGTTTTATACAGGCTGCTCCTGCATACGCAGAAGAGATTTGCAATGTGCCAGCCCCATGTTCTTGCTGAGATTTAGCAAAGCTGTAATTCATGGAGCGCTTTGCACGGCAGCCTTAGATGCTGAAGTGTGCTGTGTAATCAAGATTAAAAGGTTTAATGTGAACCCAAATATGTAGTGATTGCAGTGTAGGTGGCTTGAGTGAGTGTGCTGCTGCCTTGCAGTGAGAAAAGTTATTTCTGAGAAGGGGATCTTTTATCTTCTGTGTCAGCTTGAAAATTTAAACAATGCCAACAAACTGACATCTTCCCCTTGTGACTAATCAGGTGTTGAGAGGCAACATGAAAGCGGCATCCCACATTTTTTACATCCTTTCATGGTAAGCATCAGAAATTGGCCTTAAATAGAAATGGGAAATTGGCTGGGTACTCTTGTGGTAATGAAAAATTTCTCAGATGCCTGACTGCTTCGCCTTTGCTCATGTGCCTGTGGTTAAATCTCTTGCTTGATTTGTGCTCAGAAATGAATATCCCCCAAGTTCACATCATTATTGGTCTCAGGCAGATAGGCAGGAACGAGGAGTTTGCCTTTCTCTACAGCCAAGAGGCATGGATAGTGGATCAAAGAGCACTGCCTTAGATCATCTGGAGATACTTGAACAACATCTCCTACCACAGCTAGAGAATAAAGCATTGCTAGTCTCGGCCTCGGGTGTCCTGTTGCTGCCTCTTGGGACTTGGTGCTTTATCCTGACAAAGTTTGGTTTGGTGTAAAGTGCAAGCAGAGAGCAAGGCATATCTTGCTTTACGGTATGTGTCAGATGGGCGAATGTTTGTTCAAGTGTCTGCACAACACAGATATCTGCAGCAGAGATGAGCTAGACAGACTGAACTGGACAGACCAAGTGAGGGGGATGATCCTGTTTCTTTTGACATGGTCCTTGCTGCCATTAGGAGGAATTTTCTGGATATTCCTGCACCTGGTTGTGGGGTGTCCTGTGCTCACTGTGGTGTATTCAAAGGTGCAAGCACTAAGGGAATAAGCACATGAGTACAGGTGAAATGGTAAATCACCCATGCAAAAGAGCAAGGGAGCCTCATTCTTCACAGTGTTCGCCCTAAAGATAGCAGCCCCGAGAGAGCAGCATGGGATATATTTAGTTTCTCCCGGCAAGGCAGCCTTGGGTCTTCATGTTGCAGACACCTCGAACCTGGGATGGAAACAGAAGGTTCCTGCTGCCGAGCGCCTTTAGGAGTCCAACCACCTGCCTGGCAGTGCCTGCATTTCGGTGGCTTGGCCTGCATCGTACCTCGTGTTGGAGCACATCTGCCATGGCTTTAAAAAAGCACATGGCTTTTTTAAGGAGGCCATTGCTGTGTGGGTTTAGGTTTTAAAATATTTCTAAGCACACAGCTATAGGACAGATACCCTGCTTAATCTGAACTGAGTCACCGAGACTCTCTAATGGCTAAACAGCCTTTTAAAATAACAAATCTTGGACTCTTAAACCCTTTAGATGCCCAAAAGAATACCAGGATCTTTCCTTCTCCTCCAGTTATACTCTCTGGCATGTGGGTTTTCTGTCTTACCTTGACACTTGTGCAAAGCAGGAGGGCTCAGTCCCGCTTTCACACTGCAAGATAACCGCAGGCTTTACTGCTGCGGTTAAATAAATTTTATTAACTGATGAGGAGAGTTCAATAGTGCACTCGTGGCTGGACAAGAGCAGGACAGAGCAGATCATGGTGCTGCCGGAGCAGCAGGGCCGGAGCGCGCCTGGGATCGCTGCAGCGACACCACAGAGCCTGGAGCGGGTGCTTGGGTGAGAGGGTTGTGGAGGGAGGTAAATAAAACAGATGATGGAGTAATAAAAAAATGATTGATTAGGGCCATAAATCCTTATTTTGATTTCATGTGTGCGGGTGTTAATTTCACAGCACAGCCTAGTGGTAATTTACTGCACGGATTTATTAGTTTTCTGTCCTCTGAAGAAAACAATGAATTTTAATTCAAACCATTACATTATTTTTTAGTGTTCCACATATACTGAACAGCCCCAGTAAGCTTCTCTTCAGTCCTACGTAGATTATATTAAGAGATATTTTAACTAACATGCCAGCAGAAAAAATTTAGCTCTCATTCACTGCAATTCTGTTGAAGTTAATGAAACTACCGTAGGTTTATGGCTGTGCGTATGAGAAATTTGGTTGCACCTTGCTTAGTTTCTTGCCAGCGCCAATTACTGTTTTAGCAAAGACAGACCCTGGGCACTCCCAAGTCACTGTTTGCTTCTATTTTAAAGCAAGATGCACTAGTGGCTTTATAAACTTTATATCTAGGTCAGAGCAGCTTTTCAGAGCAGTGATTCCTTGCTGCTGGGTCTCTGAACGGTTGCAAGCTGCACCTAGATTTAGAAAAAGACTAGATATTTTCTTGCTAAAATTAATATGTCTGTAAGGTAATATGGGACTAGTAAGGGTCGTGAATTAACATATGTGAGTGCTAAGGAAGGAGCCTCTTCTAAGCAAGCTTTGTTTTTCTTTCTTTTGCACTTGGTGAAACGGCAGCTGTAGGATCCCACTAAGATGCAGTAGCAGACTGGTCGTGCCAGTTTAAAAGAATATTTCCTTTCCTTGCCGTGAGGCCTCTTTCTTAAGGATACTTTTGTCTTGTGCTTCTCAAGGAATCTCTGCACGTGTTCTGTGTCCCCACAGGCTGAGCTAACCCCAGTGCTCCCCTGTTGCCCCTGCGGGGCTTTGGGTGATCCAGAGGCTCATCTCAGCCCAGAAATCTGGGTGATGAGGGAGTGAGTGCAGTTTACATGTTTAGGAGGGCACCACTTTGGATTCTGTGGGAAAGTCTGGTCGCCCAAAGCCCACATTTGGATATTTTTTCCAGGAGAGGAGGGCAGTTGAACACTCCTTTTCTTTCCTGTTCTACTGGGATTTTCAGGAGCTGAAGCATCCAGACATGAAGATACAGACTGCTTTGCTTTGTAGGTGACGCAAAATGCTCTGCAGACAATGACTGCAAGTGGAGGCAACTTCGTTCCAGTCACAGCATGCTGCATTTTTCTGGGTTAAGTCCAAACTACACTGAGTTGAGGCAGAGGCTACTATGTATAAGTTCCGTAAAGTAAGGGGCATTTAAAACCTCCCACTCTATAATAATTAAAGGTAATGACAGACTATTAGGAAAGATTAAACAAGATTACTTTTATTATATTGCTTTTAATGAGCTTCATAACAACAATATCAAAATAAATTTAATACTACCTCAATTCTTTTGTCACTGTGCTCTTTAAAGAGCTATTTCATTCTCACTTTTTTGTTTTAGTCTGCTAAGAGTAGGTAGCTTTTCACATCCATTCTCATACTTGGATTCTCCCTCCTCCCTGCTCCCATCTCCATGTGGATATGCTGCTGCATTACAGAGGATCTGTCTGAGATTACAGTTGACACTGCTCATTCTGTTAATCCCTTTCTTGACTTCCTTTGAAATAAAATCTTAGATTCTTCATAAAGGAAGGACTTTAGCTTCTTTTCTGCACTCTGTATTCTAATCCTCCATCCTCCTCCAGGGAGGGAGTCTTTCAAGCATCACCCTCAGCAGAATGGGAAGTATCTCTGAGCCTGCCGGGTGCTGCAGGTCGGGCTCTGTCCTGGGCTGCACGTTGCCTTCTGCAGTGCAGTGGCATGGTGGCTGCTGGCATCACAAGCTCATGCGTTTGGTGTGACTGACTCTGTGTGCAGACCTGTAAGATACTCGTAAGACAGCAGTGAGGATCCCGGGGGACACATCCGTGAGTGTCTTTCTCACTGCCGCTGTAGGTGTCTGCAGCTCAAGGAACCTGTCTCATGAGACCTTGCAGAACAGGAAATCATTGACTGTAGGTCTCTTAAATCAATGGTAAATTTGTAGACATTGGTTTCCTTTCCTTCCTCTGTCTCTAGCACTGCTTGGACAGATGCTGCATCCACTAACTTTATATGGTTCAGCCCAGTATATCTGTAACTAACATTAATATTGATTTTAAAAAGGTGAAAGGATCTTTCTTCTTTTCTCTCTCAATATTATTTTAATGTATGGGTCTTATGATTAGAATATGCTCACTATTAAAAGTCAGACTTCTTTTGAGTATATTAAAAACTTAAATTTATGCTTTGGGATGGCTTATATTTCACTAGACACCATGTTTCCAGTGATTTGAGCCCTAGATTAGTCCCTAGCACATAAAAAGACAATAAGTGTTGCTGTTACCTGCTTTACTACAGTGGGACTAGAAGTCCACTAGGCATTGTACAACGTGTTAGACAAAGCTGCTGCCCGAGGAACGTGCAACAACAATAACAATAATAGTAATAATAATAAAAAACAAGCAGGAAGGAAAGGCTGTAAATCATTAAGTGCATCAGCTTGCCAGTGCATGTTTATTCCTCTGAGTACATTTTCAATTAACTCCTGAGCTGCAACCAGCAGTGACAAGAGCTCTTATTTTGACTTTGAGTCAGTCACCTAACGTCAGTGTTTTTCTTTATGTATATATATATGTATACTTGTATATATATAATAATATATAATATATATATATACACAGAAGTATTCCTATGCGTAAATATTTACTTAGCTCATGTGATTGTTCTGGGAATTAATCCCCAGCAGACTGTTTGCAGATAAAATGGGCTCTGAAAGTGCAAGCTATTGATTTTTCCAGGCATGTCTGCCTGAATACGCACCCATTCATAGTCTTCACGGTCATGTATTTATACATAGACAAAAAGAGAGTGGAGCATCCCTTCTGAAATGATGGGATGAAGAGCAATATGAAGTATTTTTAAATGAAGCTATTGTCTAGTGGGCAGACCACCGATTCTACAGATAAAATGAGAGACTTGGACTCAGCCAAGATGCTTCTTGCTTGCTCTCTGAATACAGTTCAGTTTGCTGATGTCTCTGATATCAAGAGCTTCCTTTAAAATCATACTGACAATGCCAACATGGCACATGAATGTCACATTTCTGTAAGCAGCAGATTTAATATGAAATGCATGTGAGTCTCTACAATGACATCATCATTCCTCTTCCGTAGAAAGAGTCTTCAAAAGTAGACTTGCCTGGACCATTGCATCCTCATCTAATCAGTGTACCATCTGTTTTAACCTGAGTTTCCCCCTTTGCTTTAACAGAGACAGCAAAGCAGAGCCTCTGTGCTATTCAGAGCTATATTTTGTGCTCAGCTTGGCTGTATAACCAATTCTTCTGCCTTGTCTGTCAGTCCAGTTTCTTTACTTATAACTTTTCAGGCACAATGGCTTGTTAGAATGGGTCAAGAAACCAGCTATCTTTTTCATATGTTGTACTACTCCTTCACTTCCCACTAAATTCCAAGTTCTGTAATTAGTGTTGTTATGTTAATTTCCAGGTAGACAAATACGATTCATAGAATTATTAGTTGATGGCAGAAATATAATTGAGGTCATTGGGTGAAACTGCACACTGAATCACAGCCCTGTTAAGCTTATGCACACATACGTATGCTATGTATACATGTCATCTCTGCCAACATTGCTCTGTTAGGAGCAGTGAAAGCCTCTGTGTTACAACTGTTTGTGGTCCAAGACGGAGCTCCGTTGGGGAAATGAGATTTTTGGGTTATGGGTTCTTAGACATGGAGCCTGTGAGAAATGTGTTCATGTGGAGTTAAGAGAAGGAGCTGTCAGGAGGAATGTAGAGCTCCATGTTAGGCCAGCTGAGGTGAAGGGTTGAGGGGTTGGTTTGTTTTTGTTCTCTTTTTATGTGCTACTGCTTTGTAGTCAGTCAAGCGATTTACATTTAGCTTTTGCTTAACAATCAGCAGTGCTGGGTATGTCAGTGATTTTGGACAATATCAGAATCAGCACTTTTTTTACCCTTTTCTTACTTGCTATGAATACACTTCTCATGTCACCTTAGAACAGGCTATTTAGCAAGTTGGATGGTGTACATCTACGCAGTACTGTACAGAATCTCTCTCTGAAATGGAAGTTCTTTGCTTTGAGGCGAGGACTGTAGCTATAATCTACTGTCAATGTAGCATTTAGTCCTGTAATACTTAGCAACATACAGGCAAAGACCACAGAGTAATTGTCTGTTTGAGAGAATAAGTTTGACCCATGCTGCATGTATTTTGAAAAAAATAATGAGGAATTAGGAATAAGAAGAAAAGTGCAGAGACAGGTGTGTTTGCATAAGCCACCATGATGTCAGTAACCACAGACTATTGATTCTTCTTTGTCTCCCATCACGGAGCAGGTTGCATCAGCACCTAATAAATCTCTGAAGCCTCATCAGCTTGGAATACAGCTGAATTTGTTTTGTTCCAGAATTGAGGTTAACAATGAATTTGTTTCATTTTTCCTCTTTGTCTTTTCAGTCTCTCTCAGAATTACATTAATATAACCAAAAATTACTTGTTTCTGTGAAATCATTCTCCCTTTTCTTTCTCCCTTGCTTTTATGTTTCCGGGAGAGGGTTTTCTTCTCCCTGAAAACACTTGCACAACTTCTCTGAAGTTGCCAGTTCTTGCCAGTTAAGTATGTGACCTTATCTGTATAATTGTACAGATCGGTTTGCCATATGTCTAGACGCACAGAGCTTAATTTAACAGGAGACATATATGTGTAAAAATAAAGCAGTATCTAGGGGTTAAATATTGGAAGACCCCCTAATCGCATCTTTCTTGTAATACATACCATTCTGCAGAGCTCTGAGTGTTTTGACATTAAATAAAAAATAATCTCCATAAAAAAGAGCCTAGGCCTATAACCATGTTTCAGTTTTATCATCTGACGGCTTTTACAACGCTTATACATACTCACCTACTGTACGTATGTGATTCCATTATCCCCTTGGTAGTTAAGCCTTTCAAGCTGTACAATAAGATAGAGAAATACTGTTTTTATTTTTAAAAATACTTTTTTTACAAATAGGGAGCTTATTAAAAAAAAAGAGAGAGAGAGGGACTAGGTACTGTACTTAAACTAGCAGTACCAATTTGATCTTAATTTGCCTACAAAGCCATAGCTCCTGACTGTATATGATATACGTAGCCCAGCCTGTCCGTGTTGAACCTTGACTACGAGGTTGACTCTGTGACACTTCCAGGTCTGTCATTCCCAGCTGTGTGTGCTGGGAGGTTCAGATCTTGAACACAGGAGCCTCCAGGAGCTCGTGTTTCCTGTCCTATTTCCCATCGTATTCCCTGTGACCCCATCATTCTCCCCCCCTGTCTTTCAGCTCTTCTTTCCCCTGCTCTCTCTGAATCCAAAGGCGACACGAGTGAGGATTCCAGTTTCATAGTGGCAGTGAAAAGTGAAAGGTCCTAATGAAGCCTCCAAGACATGTGTGGACAAAGCTGACTCGTGTGTCTCGGGTAGAAAAAAATAACCCTCTCTCTGTCAAGCTGATGCATGCACAGCCCTACCCAGCTTGTCTGATGCTGCTGTGGAACAAGACTAACCCCATCTCTGAAGCCTCAAGCCAGCCCGTGACAATTGCACTCATCCTGCTTTCTTGATAGCACATTTGTTGGTACTTTCCATGCAAGAGCAGCTTTGCTCAGTGCATTGTGTGAATATGAGCTGATGTCATCGTCTGCTTTGGGCTTGTTGACTTTTAAGAGAAATTCTTATTGAGAATTTTTTTTGTCATAAATTTTACATGCAAGGAATCTATGCTGCAGTAATCTATTTGTATGGTAATTAACAATTAGCTTTTCAGATCTTGAAGGGATTTTGTTTGGGAACTGCTTATTTCCTGAACTTTAACTTAACAATAGCAGGTTAACAGCAGTGCACAATCTTCTTCTTCTCCCTTTTTCTTTTTCAATGTAGCCCCAGTATCTGTAAGATTAATACGTAAGGAGTGCCCTGCTTTGCAAGTGAATGTTTTGGCTATAATTAATTTTGCTTCCCTTCACCATATGCTTGTATTTTCTGACCTTCATTTGAATCGCAGACACTATGTAATAAAATGTGCAGTATTTTTTTTTTCCAAAGGTTGCTTAGAGAGAAGCACAGGTGCTTCAGTTGAACGATGTGGTTTATGCCACCTGAGAATTCAGCCATCTTACACTTAATATGATATTATGAGACGATGTTGTCATTGCTCAAAGGTGTTCAGGTTATTTATGTGAGGACAAGAGCTTCTTTTTTTAATCTCTGAGGACTTTTTTTTATGCCTCTCACTTAAATTACTCACTGATCCCTTGGGAGAGGAAGCTGGGGACATAAAATTTTCTCTTTTTTCATTTTTATTCTGTATATCTGTGGCAATTTTTGTGATGGAACCAGAGGGCGTATTAGAAATGACACTAACAATAATGGTACTTAAATTGTATCCAAATTTAATTTATTGCAGCTAGATTTAATTTATTGAGTAAGTATGAATTAGATGGATAGCGAGAACAAACATGCACAGGTTTATCCAAAAAAAAATACAAGGATGAAAAAGCGTTAGATAGAATTAACAGCTTAGAGATGCCTGATAATATGGCTCAGCGTCTGTAATTTCTTATGGGATTTCTCTCTTTTTTTTCCATTTCTCTCATTCTTTTTTTTTTTTTTTCTTGTAATACTTAATGTAATCCAAACTAATTAAGGGAATGCTATTGATTAAAGGAAAGGAAAGAAAAAAAAAAAACCAAACTCTAGCAAACAGATGACCAAAATTTGCTGTGAAGTAGTCTACAAGGGCAAAATGCAGTTTGGACTCGCCATGGCACACATGACCTGAATATCTGTGCATGGAAACTCCTCTGACTTAGTTTGGGGTGTTCAACAAGGAGAAACCTGTAGTGATTTTACTGCCCTCTCATTAATTTAGGTCCTTTCTATCTGATTTCTACGCTGCTCCTATGATCCCAGGGTTGAAGCGAGAGGACCTGAAGAGCATTTCATTTGAAGTTATTTAGTGTGCAGGAAAAGGTTGCTCTTCCATCTCCAAAATATTTTTTTTATTTTATTTTTTTGCTTTCTACTTGGAGTCATTATGCAGCTGGGGAATGAAATCACGAAGAAAATGATCTGTGTTTTGCTGAGCTGACTGCACCAAGCAGGTGCACCAGGCAGAAAACACTTTGTGTTAAAGACTGTTTCACAGGCATCTTAGCTGCGAGTGGACTTGGCTGCCGGCACCCTCAGTACTCACGCTTACCTCTCACAGTGTTTCTGAGTAAATAAATACAACCTCTCGCCTCAGGATACCTTAATTTCTCCTCAGCGAGTGCTTCAAGAAAATACATATTTTTTTTTTCATTCAGTATTTGATTACAGATTAAAAATAATTCTTAATTAAGAAGAAAAAATCTCAATTAAAAAGGAAATAAATGAGGAAAAGTAAAACCTATGCTGCCTTCTGGGTAAGCCAAAAGCATGACTTATTTTTTGCCTTGCTTTGCAGTACGGCAGCACCTTTTTGCAGCTCTCGCCGCGTGCCAGCTCCCCGCTGCGCTTGGCCGCCTGAGCGCGGAGCGGGGAAGATGGTCACTGCACAGAAAGTTTGCAGTCTGAAGCGGGGATGAGACAACAGATGGGAAAAAGCAGATGGGGGTGTAGAGGGAAAAACACGGCCCTTCTCATGAGCGCCGTGTCTTAGCGCGCGCAGGAGTTGAGCCCACGCTTTTAAAATGCGGGTGCTGGCGTGTGGTGGAGGCCACCAGGGTCCATGGCTGTGGGACACGTCGCGGGACGCCCGGGGATGCAGCCGGGCAGAGGCGGTTTTGTGGCGCTCGGAAGGAGCCGTGTTGTGCAGCAGACGGCCGGGTAGCGGCGCGGTGCTGAGCTATGGCGGCTGGAGCCCCAGTGCTGCCATTTTGCATGGGTGGCACCGTCCTGGTGCCGCCATTTTGTGGGCCTGGTGCTGCCCTGGTGCCGCCATTTGGCGTGTCCTGCGCCACCCCCAGTGCTGCCATTCTGCAGTGCGAGGGGAGAGCGGGTGCTGGCCATCCGCGTTGGCCAACTCAGTGCAACAGGCATCTTAATTCCTGACGTGTGTTGAGCTACGCAGTATAGCTTGACGTTCATACTGCCTCTCATTCTCCCTCCATCGCCAAATACTTGGAGCATTCACAAGGTGAGAAAATATCCAGGGGAATTAAGTAACAATGTATATGACTATAATACAGTTTTTCTCGTGGACCGCGCTGTGGATACAAAGCCACAGGTGAACGAAGAGTAAAGGAGGGCTCTTCCTGAGGCAGCGGCCGGAGGGAAGCTCCTGGGGGCTCCGAGCAGTGGGGCTGGGGGTCCCCTTAGCTGAAGCTCAGGATGGATTTTAAAGCCAGCTGCACTGGCAGGTGTCATGGCTTAAAGAGCTGGTGCCTTCTGGTGACAAATCTAGGTGATTCAGCCTAACTCAAGTGCAGTAAATTCTGTGACCAAATCCACCCTATATCCATCTCTGAAGATTCAGCATGAGTTCTGCTCCTGCTGCAGTTTATGTAAGGTTTAAATAATCCTCGCTCTTTCATCGCATAGCAGACTGTTTGCTGCTTGGGCTCCCTGAAGGAAAGACTGCAAACATCTACTGCAGAGCAGCCCAGCAAAAAAAAAAAAAAAAAAAAAAAAAAAAAATAAGAACCTGTGTTTTTAAAATGGGTCTCACACCTACATGCTTGAAATTATGCTCTGAAAAGTGTGTGTAGGCAGCTGTGTTGGAAGTGGCCTGATTTTTCATTGCTGCTGAGCATACAGCTCCTAAGGCACTCATTAAGAGATGGAGTCCCTCAGCATTGACGAAAATTCAGGTAATTTCTGATTCAGAAACTTCAGCGTACAGTAATTCTGCTGCCTTCGGATAGGAGAGTCCCCACACTAAAAGGAAGCTGCGTGTTAAAAGCCCTTTAGGAATTTTATCTTAAAAATGGTCTAGAAATGTAACTTTGAAGCCCAGAAACGCTTGGCCTTGCTCTGTCAGTGCTGGAGGCGCGAGCCCTCTCGCTGAGCTAGGATGTTTTCTCTGACTACTTGAAAGCTTTAGATGTTGGCTCATACCTCACACCTCATGCAGGCTGTGCTGCATGATTACCTCAACATAGCTGCAGCTCTTGCATTTTATGGTTTAAATGATGCACAGAAAGTGTTCGGTACTCGTACATTGGTATGTCTAAGCTGTGTGTTTTATTGTCTCTTCCTCTGCTTTCCCTATCTTCCTGTCAGTTCATTTCTCTGCTGCCTCCTGACTAAGCTAGCAGTGGATGCCCACATCCATATCTACATAGGGATCTCTCCCCCTCTCTTAGAGGTGTCCCCCTCTCCTTTATATGTGTCCTCGCTCTCATATATATTTGTAGATATGCACACATATATGTATATTCAGTTTATATGTATAGTTTTGCTTTTTATTTTGCACAAATTGCCAAAGCAACTTTTTTTTTTTTAGTTATAAGACTTTTTACTTTTATTTTTCTTTTAATGCAATGTAGATTTTCTTTCCCTCCTCCTCTCTTCCTGGCTACTGTTCTTACTAAACTTAAAAAATAAAAAACTAATGGAGCAAGCCCTTCCCTTCCTCCAGTATTTCAGCTCTACAGTTTTGTAGTGGGGCTTCAGAGAGACTTTCTGTCTAGAGACAGGAATTAAGGTTCATATCTTGGTAACTTAATTTCCCAGTGATAGCTCTGTGTGTGTATGTAAACACATGTACCAGAGTTGAGATCCTAAATACTCTCCTCTTTGCGTAGGCAATAGGATTCACTTTTAAATGAAGAAGTTAGACATTTTGAGCCAGATTCCCATCTCCAAATTTTGAACATGTCTGGATCCTGAGTTGAACCATCTGCTTAAATGGATCACATCATTACAGGAACACTGAGGTTTTTGGTCAAATTTTTAAAATCTAAAATTTCCATCCCTATTGTAAGAAGCTAAAGAAATTTAATCTCTTTAATTTCTCAAGACAAATTTGAGAGGTGATGCCTTCAGAGCTTGTATGTGGCTATGTGGGGACCAACTTCAGTCATCTAGCAGATGAGAGACATAAAGATGGCTGGAAGATTAAGTTAGAGAAATTCAGACCAGAAATAATAACCAGAAATAACGTTTTTTCTATAGTGAGGGTAATGCCACTAAGGGTCAGTTTAGCCAGATGTGGTATAAAAGTGCTGCTGTAAAGTTGTGGCCTGGCTGCCAGACTGGAGAGATGAAATTCAGTCTTTCTGAGAGAAAACAGGAGATAAAACGGAGGGTCTTACCCGGGTGGGAAGCTTAGGAATGCATAACAAATGCTCTGCTTTTCTGGCTGCGCGCACTCTGCGGAAGGAACGGTACTGCGTCAGCTCACAGGTCAGCTCTGTGCCTGCAACCCGGGCCTTGTGACTGTGTGTGCCCTGGACCAAGAGCAGGCCACATGTGACAGCTCTGTAATAAATAGGTGCTGTGGCCCAGCCAATTTCCCATTGGCATGGGACCTGTGGAGGGGAGGCCACATCTCTCCTGTGAATGGATAGTGGACATTCAAACACACATTTGTGCGCTCAGTCTTTTCCTGCTAGGGGCTCCGTGAGTGGCATTGCTTTGCAAACATATAGATAAATCAATAAAAAGAAAAAGGTGACCATTTTGTTGTACAGCTGCCTCTACTGCTTCCGTGGGACCAGAATTAAGAGGGCGTTAAAAGGAAGTTGCCTCATAGGGAATGTGGTGTTTTTACTCCAACACAGTGGAAACATTTGCAGACCACACTCTTTAAATCACTCTTTCAGTGATAGCAGAGGGTAATGGAGCTTTTCAGACTCTTCTTGTTACAAATTCTTGGATTAAAAAGTTTCCTATCTACTACAGAACAGCAATAAGCACATTCAGTGAGGTGTAGGATAAGAGTGACTTGTTCCATTTCTGAGGGCAAGTAATATTTTATCATCTTGCAGCCTTCCTGCAATTTTGTATGCTGAGAGAAATTAATTTGACTGTTTACAATATTTAATTTTCAATAATTAGTCAAGCGTGTATAACTACAGACATTTACAGTATGTAGTAAACAGATGGATTAGCAATTGTGCATGTAATTAGAAATTACACTTAAAATACAAAAGTATATTTGAATATTCAGTTGCCTTTAAAAATTAACAACAAAAAAAGTGTAAGTGTAACTAAGTGGCTTAAAAATGTTTTGTAGAAATAGACTGCAACTAGGAACCCTACGGAAGTGACCTTCTTAAGTGAATCTTTGACATGAAATATTCACTTAATTGCACTTGCAAATTACGTATCCATTTTTTTAAACACAAGATGGAATTGTTCGAAGTCAGTGATAATTTCTGCTCTGCTGTGATGTCAGGATCACTGCAGAATTACTTTTCCCTCCCTCGAAGCAGGAACATCTTCTTCTCCCCTAGGACTCCCCACTGTCCTCGGTGGTGCACGACACGTTGTGCACCAAGGCAACCTGCTGCCGGCTGCCTGACTGTGTCTCCATCCCTGCCTGACCAAAACGTCGGCTTTATTCATGACACTTGAGAAATGATTTTATTAAGACAAGATAAATCTTTCTCAGAAATCATGGAACTGTCAGCATGTGAATGTACCATAAATGAGTAACAGCCTGATCTTATTACTTTAGAGTTTATCCTTTGCCCACCTTGAATTTTGTTACAATCTTTCATTCTGTCTGGTCAGAATTGATTTACAATATAGGTGGCACAGGAACCACAGATAAAAGCATAAAAAATGTCTGTAGCTGATTTTTAGAAGTGACTTTTGAGTAGTCACTCTAAATGCTTTTGAAAAAAAATGATATTTCCCAGTTTTCCATGTGGAATTATAATGGAGCCTTTGTGTGTGTGTATGTGAAATGTAGTTTCAAAAAAAAAATTTTTTTAATCTCTTTTAAAAAAGCTTTAAAAAAATGTCCATAATTGTACCGTAGCACTGACAGTGAATGAATTCTGTCCTGCTTGCAGTGAAGTCAGTGGGATTTCTGCCATTGCTGAAGATGGGTGTGGGACCAAACCCTCAGTGCTTGTCTCAGTGTGAAAGAAGGAAGCAAATTTAGCTGGGGGTTTATATGAGAATATTAGACAAAATCTAAGATAACTTTTGGAGCTAATTTCTATAGCCTTCCGGCACATTATGTAAATTAGGTCATGAGTGAGGAATATCCCTTTCTCCCATCTCCATCTCTTCTCCCTTTAAAGGGATTATAGTGTAACAGAGAAAAAAATTCAAATATTCAAAGTGCTCAAAAATTCACTTCAGTTTATTTTATTATTTCCATTATTTTACCTCTAGGAAAAAAATAAATGAATTGAAGATGGTACCTTCTTTTCTTGATGGTGGAAATCCCATTATTTTGGTAATAGCATTGTATTAAAATTTCTTGATACTCCTGCGCTGTTGCAATACTGTTCTATTTATTTATTTGCTAATAGGTGTCATTTTTTTTCTAGACTTTCTGGCATAACCGATGAAAACTCTGTTTCTCCTGCATGTAATATTTGTGCTTTAGAGACGGAAGCAGAAATTTGTAGTGTGGTAGAATAGTGAATGAGAGGATCCATAACTATAAGGCCAAAGGGGGTATTGGGTTACCTAGTCTAACCTCCTACATAGCTCAAATTGCAGAAAATCACCTAAGTACTCTTATACTGTGATCACTAACTGGTGTTTTATTAAAGCCTGTATTTTGATTTAAAGGCTACTGGACCTTATTTATGGATGCTTGATCTCCTTTTCATATGAATTTGTCTGCCTTTTCTTTCCAGCCGTTGGTTTTAGTGGTGTCTTGCTCTGCTGGAACAAAGAGCCCTTTACTCCTTAGTAATTTCTCCCTGTGCAGGTGCTTATGTGCATTAATCCAATTATTAATTAATTACACACAGTATAGTTCTTAAATGCAGAAAGCCGAGAAAGCAGCACCGGTTTAATTAGTGCCAGATTTTAATTGATTTCCATGTAGGAAAACAGACTGTTCGGCCTCCTTTAAGCAGTGGTCACAGTCCAACAGTGACCTCCAAAGTCTGTCCTCTCCAAGCCAAAGCACCCAGGAAAGAGCAGGGTCAGATGTGAATGTTGGGGTCCAAAATAGCTCAAGGACCTCACTGACATTCGCAGGAGCAGCTGCCATTCCAGCAGAGAAACGTGCCAGGTTGTCGTTCCTGTAAATTACTGCTTGTGGCTCCGACTTCCACGGTAAGATGAGAGCTGTTTTAATTTCTTTTCAGTGCAGCTAGAAAGTGCGTGCATATGGCTTAGCCATTTGTCATCCCTTGTGGATACCCCTCCTCCCCCGAAGGACAAATTAGTGAGTCATTCTTATGGCTGGAGACAGAGGGTTTGGGGCTTCCTCTTTTTTTTTTTTTTTTTTTTTAATTGGAGGTCTGGAAGTGATATTTTGATGTACAAAAAGGGGCCACTCCAGTCTAATCTGCCTCCTTAATCCTGTGGTCATGTGTCTACCCATCAAGTTCCCATATTGATGTCAAGGCTGTGGGCACCTTCTCCATCAAGTAGAGGGCTCATATTTACTTACAGTGATGTGCACTTCATTACCCTCAAGTGAAACGCTGTTATTGGCATACAGCAAATACCGTACACCAGTATGAGTTGTCCTTTTGCAAGATAGGGCTTGATTAGTTAGGGCTTTGCCTTGGGTGCCACGGGAATGCAGGGGAAGAGTCGCCAGTTTGAACTCAGCATCTCTGAACTCCACTAAAAGTCTCCACCTCAAGATGTTGCCTCTTGTTTCCTCTCATGCGTTGCCAGTGAGCTCAGTTTTGTGAGGTTATTAACAGTTTCTCGTTAATGTGAAGTGTGGCATAATTAAGATCTGGATTCTTGTCTTAGCTCTGCCATAAGGCCCTTGCCTAATTTGGAAATGTCTCTTGGGACTACTTCCTCTGTGAAGAGGTCAAGATTTTATCGGAGCCAGCTGACTTGGTGCCAGCTGCACAGGGCTGATAGCCAGGAATGTAAGGAAATTGTGCCTCCACTTCCAACCAGATATTGCCACTGCTCAAGAGAATTGGAATATCTGAGGCACAAAAAGAAAATACATTTTTTGTTGTTTTCATTTGCCTTCTGTCTTCGCATAGACAGAACAGATTTTCCAACTTTGGCTGCACAAATACAGTTTTTTTTTTTTTTCTGGGGTTTGTTTTCATTTTGTTTCTTGTAAATGAAAGCTGAGTGTCTCTTGTATTTGCAAGAGTCTCAAGACCTGGAACTTCAGTGCAAATACGGAGCATGAAGGAAGCAGTACTGTCTTTGGGAGGAGCAGTATTGGCTGGATGCCTGCACGGGATGAAGTAGGAAGTGGTCACTAGTGTGACTGGCTCCTGGCAACGAAATTCAGAGGAGCACATTTTGTTGTATTGATCCATGTGGACAAACAGGAACGATACTTTTGGGTCATCCCTACTATTGACTGTAGTAGTTTAAAGGTCTTTGGGATCTTCTAGAGATATATCTCTATTAGATGTTTATTCTTGCTGAGGATCTCTTACTTCAACCAGCTGAGCCAAAAGCAACAACCAAAGCTGCAGTTTTTGAAGTCAGAAGAAACTATTCTGATTTCACAGAGCCACTCAGGGAAAATTCAGCTCCTGTTTTGGGCTGGGCGCCTCCTCAGCGCTGTGTGCGCCCGGTGCCCCTGGCTGCAGTCTGCCCAGGACCCAGAGCTCATTGCCATTCATGGAAACTTTTGTGGTTACAGAACCGCTCCGTGTCTGAAGAAGAGCAAATTTCAAAATATGCTGCAAATGGAATGACCTTTTTCCTCCAGATCTATGACCTTTTATATATTGTACAAAGTTTTAAACTATTGTACTTCTGTTGTATCTTTTTTTCTTCTTTGAATAAAGGCAGGTAAGGTCATTAAAAGATACCATTTGCTACTTAAATTGGTGCCTGAAATGATATAATGTAGGTACTGCGGTGTATATTAAATTACATTATGTTCTGTTGTATTCAGATTTTTACATGATCCTTTAATGCCATAGCTTTGAAATTCCTTTCAAAAATGCATTAACCAATCCATTTAGCATCTCCAGGAAGATACAGGCTTGTTCTGAATAATAAATAATATGAACATATTCTTCAATACCCAAGTCATTATAGAGCTCGTAAAAAAAAAAAAAAAAAAAAAAAGCCTAAAAAACCCTTCAGGAACCCTCTGTAGTCAACATACAGAGGGAAACTCCTCCAGAGGGCAATTCTTGCCATTAGCTTGAGCTGAAATGGGATGAGCAGCGCTTCAAAGCTCCTAGACAACAAGCTCTGGGTAGGTCCCTTAACATATATTCACTCTGGACGTATTACTCCAGCATCAGGAGAGGACCAGGAAGGAGAGGAAGATGAAGAGGGTTGTAATTGCCACAATTAAAATTGTCTTTCCCCTCCTGCACAACCCCTGTGCCCCCAGGTTGCCTATTACATGTATGTGTTCTGGGAAAAGCCTCCTTTCCCTTACCTTTCTAGTTCTGGCTCAGCAGCACTGAAAGTAAAGGCAGGTGTTATTTATTTATTTATTGTATTATTATTATCATTATTATTTTTTCCATTAAGCCAGTCTTCGTATTTTGCTTGCCATCAGTCTGAAACAATTAGTTTTGGTCCATGTTTGGGGTCTCTGAGAGTTGTCATTGTATGTGATGAAAATGACAAAGATGATTAAAAAATCATACAAGTTTTCTCTATATTTGATCTCAGAAAAATAAGAAATGACAAGAGACTTTTAGATTTGGCTTTTCAGATTGATGCCTGGCTATACATATCATGATACACATAAATGCAGCTTAATGATAATTTCCAAAGGGAAAGGAAGAATGAAGAAAGATGCATTTGAAAATACCAGCCAGCTACATGGCAGAATATCATTTTTTGACTGATTAGCATCTAGTAAGAATTAAACATGTTTAACCTTTTCAACCTACTGTGCGCTGGTGCATTAATGAAAATTTAAAATGGAGTATGCATTTTTCTGAAGAGGTTACACAGATAAAAGATGTTGAGTGAGACTTAACAAGCTTTAATTTACATAGCAAAGCTGGTTATTACTTAAACAGTCTTTCAAAAGACAGTGTCCGGAAAAAGACTGTTCTTCTGACACTATTTAATAACTAGGTTTCAAAGTTGAGAGGAATGAAATGCCGGAAGACATCAATATTTTTTCTTTGCCTTTTCATTTTGTTTTCCTTCCTTCTTGTATGTGATAGAGATTCTAATGTGATAGAGAAAGTGTAATTTAATCAGAAAAAAAATACTTTTGTCTTAATACCCTTAAGAAAGATAGTATCTTTTTTCAGCTAGACAAGTAATTTTATGTTTGTAGAGGCACTGGCAAATTAGAATTGAATTTCACCATTCTGACCCATTTTTCCTCGTTCTCAGTAACAAAAACCGTTGCCACGTGGGCTGAACAGTAATCTACAGTGTCTAATCAAGTGCAAACATACACTACTCAGGTACTGAAGCACATAAAATTGCCAGTCATTTTTTAAACCAAGGACTCAAGATTTCGTCATAGTCACTCTCAGCTCTCACAAATACTCACTAGCTACTCACAGGCCACTAAGGGGAAACCCACGGTAGGCCATGCAGAGACCAGATTGATCAACTTAAGCTTTTTCTTTAAAGATGAATGAAAGGAGCTCTGTGTTTTGTGTGTTGCAGTCTTTTCCTGAGTCTACGTGTGTTCTTTGTATTCTGCTTCTGCTGCAGCTGTTGACCTATAAAGAGACTGTGTGGGTTTCTCCAGAAATCTGGGCTGTGAAGTCTCTCATAGATGGTGTCATTCTCAAGTGGGTCCCACGTAGAAGACGGTGGCAGGCAGTTGAGCTGGGGGGGAGTAACCACATGCAGTGAAGTGAAGTGGTGGAGTTCTCCTAACCACCTATCTGTGCATTACCATGAAACCCCTTGGCTTGTACAGTAGATTAATGTTTGGCTGTGCTCCCTGGCATCTCTACAGCAGTGACTTGTATATAAAAGGAGAATCCCTGTGTCAGTCTGAAGAGACACCAAATATATAATCTCAGGGCAATCCTGCTTCTCATTTGGCTTGAATTTACCCTCAGATTTGTCAGACTTAATCTCACAATGTTATTTGAAATACAAAGCACAATACTGTGCATTATATTTATTGTGTTAAATTCTAGGCTGTCTCCGCATGATTCCATTACCATAGTTTCTGTTACCACATACAGAGTGTGTGTCAAAGTCAATAAAATTTCAAAACTTGTTATGCTGATAAAAGTCAGCCGAGCCAGTCATCCCTGATACATCAATATGGGCAGTATGGCAGAATCTAACTTCAAAAGCCTGTGTAGTTTTAGGCGTAAGGGGTGGGCTGAAATCCAAGCTCTGCCCAAGTTCCTGTTGCCCTGGCTTCTGGAACGAGACCGTAACATTTTCTGAAGATACCACACAGTCTCAGCACTGGCTCTGTGTGTAGGAGTGGGGAGAAGAGTGCGAGAAGATGGACGGATGAGGAGGATCAACGTGGAAGGTGTGATGGAAGAGGAAGGAAGCTCTTTTTAGTCTTTCAAACACCACCCAAGCAGTATCGTAGCACTTACTTCTTGTATTCCAGTGTTGTGAACTACTAGTGGATATAGTGCAAGAGCAGCAGATCCGGTTAGTGATGGAGAAGAGCCTGAAGAAAGGGGATAGGAACTAGCTGCTGAACCTTTTCTGGCTTATTTTTGTTTAGATTTGTTAATAAATCTCATCATGATTAGGGCAGCCTCGTGGTTTCTGAACTCCGCAGGTTGACAGTGCTTCTAACAGAACGATTTTTCTCATTGCATTTTTCCCCTGCTCTCCCTTTGCATGCCGAGAGCAACCTGGCATGCTATTAAAATCTAAAATGAATGTCCACAACCCGAGTCTCAGTATCATACTTCTGTTGATCAAAATTACTTCCATGCTTGTAAAGAACCAAGAGCAGAGCATCAGCGTGCTCTCAGTAGCTTTCCTCTCCTCCATCGTAGCATGTTGGGAGGTAGATTAATGACAAGCAAAACAGCTACGCATAGTACTTTTGATCGAGATATAAAGAGACACTAAAACACAGGAAAGGGAACTCTAGGAGATATTGACCATTTTTAATGCTGTCAAGTGCCACAGTACAAATCACGTCCAGTAAGAGCTTCTTCTCCTGAACAGCCCCTAGATGTAATTGGTAAAGATGTCTCTCAAGGCAAGTCTAATAACAGGGCAAACTTCTCATTTTCCCTGTGTTGACATTGACCAAAACATCCCGAAGTCCTTGCAGAGGAGCAGTGTCTGATTAATGCCTTTGTGACAAGTTGAAGGAGGGTTCACAGAGGGCCATCCTGCTGTCACTCTATCATTGTGACACCTTGTCATGCACACACGTGCCACAAAGAGCACACCAACAGTTTGTGGTCCACGTTATGTTTGTCTGAGCCTGTTCTCCACTCGGACATCTAGAAACAAAAATCCACTAACTTATTTTTATTATCCAACAAAAAAGATGTAAAGTCTCAGCGTTAGTCACTACAGAAGGAACAACATATGGGAGCGCAAACCATTTCCCTCATTTATTATTTATAACAGAAAGAAAACTGTATCTGAGGGATTTTTCATAAAAAATGATTTCTTTGTGCATTGTCTTCCATCATTCAGTATTTATTGTTCAGTATTAGCTATGAATGAGAGAAAATGAGACCCTCCAGCTTTAAAAGGCATTGATTTTGTGATATCCAACAGAAGTCAGTGGTATCACAACATTTGCATTGCTTATTCTATGTTCTTTTCAATATATCCTATAGCTCTTCTTTTCAGAGAAGAAAATTCTATCATTCATTTCTATTGCAGTGAGAACTATGCCAAAATGCTACAGGATTACTGAGACTGCAGATACGGATATAGCCTAAATAAACTGCAGTGTAAATAGTAGATGTATCCTATATCGTATGCTTATATCTATAATATATATAATAGAGATGTGGGAATGTTGAGTACTGTCCCCAGAAGCAAGATAGGATGGCGGGAAATCCTGTGCAGAGCAGGTGGTCTCGCATCACTAAAACTTGACACTTAAAAAACACCGAGAGGGGCTGGATACCCATCTCACCGACAGTGCAAAGAGCAGATACTCTTAGGGATCTTGTCTGAAGGTTCTGGAAAGATGACCCCGTAAGTAACCGTAGCATAAGGTGACCATAGCACAGTCATGTAGGTCTCCCTTGGGGTATAAAAGACAGAGTCTAGTGTTGACGAGTTGAGTTTTACTGTCTCTGTTAACGAGTTAGCATGACAATGTTCACTGCTGGATTTTTGCAGGCATATTATTAGACAAAAAGAAAGAATTGTTTTATATGAAGGTTAACCTGGTAATCTGATGCTGAAAGGTCCTTGGGGAAGAAGTTTTAGCAGTTGTAATTGCCTTTTGTGAGAAACAGCTTTGTAGATCTCATTGTTCAGGAGGACCAGAGAAGAGTCTTTTGAATTAGCCTCTTTCTTACATGGAAGAAGGGGGAGACAAGTTTCCTGTATTCCTGGACTTACATGAGACCATCTTTTCCTATTTTTTTTTTTAATGTTTATCTTAAGGTTCTCAGATTTGGCTTTTATTAACTACTAGGAGGAAGTGACTGAAAGACACACCATGCACTGCAGTTGTCAGATTGTTCAAGGAGAGGCACGTACTCTTCAATACAAAAGGAATGTGTAAATCTAAGTGACAGCTATGCCCGAGGCTTTCAAAAAATATTCCCCGGGCACCATCACATACAAAGTACCAGCAACTTCTAATGTGAAAGTAGAGTGAGTACAAATATCTATCCTCAAGCCAGGCTCGTGTGAGGAGAAAGGAGAGCAGGATTCAATAAGAACTGTCAGATGAACCAGCTAGGGTCTGTTGCTGTAGATAAGTTTTTTTTTTTTTTTTTTTTTTTTTTTTTTTTTTTTTTTTTTTTTTTTAGGAAAGTCATGTAATATGTTTGGAATGAGGAGAAGCTAGTTTGCAGGGATAGTGTTTCTAAGGCAGGGACACTGTTAGCATAGTAGAGCATTTTGAGCAAATGAAAAAGAAAGGTATGTTGAGCTTCATTAGGGATTCCAGTCACTTCTCAGAACAAGGCAAGACAGACAATGTATTTTGCATGTTAAGTCACTTCAGTCGTTCCCTATGTGTTTTGCACATAGGCAGAAACATTTCTTTCTTTAATTCTTTAAATACTTTAAATTCTTTAAATCACACTATTTAACTCTTCTCTTGTTACAGTACAATCTCAAAGATGTTACTGTCTTGCACAGATAACCACAGTTAAATGGTGTGATTTTTTAAATCTGGTGTGGATTCTGATTTAAGAAAAGTCTTTTCACAGACAGTACTTATTTCTCTGCTAGGATTATTAGACTTTAGCATCAAAATTTACTAATTCAGTTTCTGTCAAAGGACATTTCAGCCAGCAGTTTTGTTCATTGTTTTTCCTCCTGTGGTATGCAGTAGTAATGTAGAACCTTTTCTACTTTTCTATCAGAAGGACCAAGTATTGCCAGTACTTTATAGCCAGATGGTGCAGAGGGAAGAGATGTTCAGTACCTCAAAGTAAATGGAACTTTATTTTACCTTTGTTAAAGCTCAGAACATAACACCCTGAGTGGCTTCCTAGCTGTCAGAACCGACTGCATTTCTAAATGAAAAAAGTTAGGCAGTGGCATAATATCCTAAAAGTAGAGACAGTATTCCAACATAATTAATGTTTCTTTTGTGTCTTGTTATCTGCAATCCGTCTGGTATTTTAGATCTATTACAATTTAAAAAGTCAACTAGTCCCACTCCAAAATAAGAGGCAGAAATTACCACTGTCTTTCAGAATGAGTGTAATTACTATATTCTATTACAATTAGTATTATTAGATGTTTTACTGAATGCAGTGTTGCGTTTTTCAAAGAGCTCTTACACCATAGAACTGTGTTTAAAAAAATCAAGTTTGCGCCTTCTGATTGCACTAGTTCTGCACACACTTAATTCACAGGTAAATAGCCAGACAGCTACAAAAAACAGACATTTTAAGGTGATACTCTGCAAATCCTCCTTAATTTATTTGGTTGCTTTTTCCTGTCGTTGTACTAGTACAGTGGCTAAGATCCAAATTCGGAGTTGAATCCATTTTTCATGGAATTTCAGCTAGTTAAATCCCTTTATTGCAGTGCTGTTGTCATCCTTATGGCAGTCATTTCTCTGCAGCAGCTTAAGATAAGGCGTAGTTTGTATCTGCTCTTAGTAATGGTTTTAGAGTTGCGTTGAATCCTTGCCCATTGCATAATCCAGTAAAACCCTTATGCATACACAGCAAATCCACTTAAAATTTCCATCAGAACGATAATGTATGGCAGAGAAAAGGCGCACTTTTTTCATAATGAAGTAGTTAATTGTTTTAGTAGTGGTAATTCCATCCCGTTTGCTCAGAAGCGCACATTAGCGGGACCGCGTAGCCCCTTCCCATGTCTCCCTGCCTGCATTTGCTGAGTGTTCAGAGCCGCGCAATGCACTGGGCGCGCTGAACTCGAGTGGTAAGCAGTCCATGCGAAGTACTGGGCTTCATTAAGTAAAATTAACAACATTTGCATTCCAAATGGCTGTAGTTTGGAATGAGTAGCTGGGTGGAAGCTGCTGTTTGGGTGAGGACTGCCTGAGCACAGCCCTTTCCTATGCAAGAGCAGAGGACTGGCTGGAGCACCTTGTCCATAGGCCACCTCTAGGCTTGAAGCTTTACCTCAGCTTCTTGAGCTGTCTCTGTCTCTGAACTGGGACACCTGCAGTTCAGGCAAGAATGAATTTGTGGAAGAAGTCCTATGATCTGCTTCATAAAACGGTGTCACTCCATGATCAGCATGATTCCAATGCATGTATAACCTATGAAATCCATATATTGATAATCAATATAGTGGGGATTCATGCAGCTTCTTGTAAGATGGGTAATAAATTTCCCTCTTTTACAGATGTGTAGCAGCTGGTGTACTTGTCTATGTCTTCTGCAGAAGCACTATCGCAAAACAAATAGTGGTATCTAGAATAACAAATATCCTTCTGCGCTGATCTCATTGCCGTTTTCCGATCAGTGTCTCCTGAAGTGACTCAGCAATGTAGACTAGAAGTAGACATTTCAAAATCATGATTTTTGCAAAAGTTTGTCAGCAAACCTGGTGGGTTCATCCATCCAAATGTTAGAAGCTTGCAGGGCCTCATGTACTGGCTGCCCAGAATTGGCAAAACCACCATCCCATTCCCCTAAACTGACACACGGTAGACAGTTACCTGAGTTGCAAAGGAAGTCCTGCCTCTGAATGAGGGGGTGTCACCAAGTAAGGGAACAGAATCAGGTTTTGCTAGTCTCAGCCTTTACTTTAGCTTCATTTTTCTTTCTCCATTTTTTTTGGTGATTTATTCTGCTAAAATAGGCTTTAAGTTAGAAAAAAAAAAAAAAAGAAAACTTCAAAACTTGAAAAGCATGAATTGAGATTCGTAAATTCAAAAATCTTGAGAAAGACAATGATAAGGTACCAACAGTTCAATTCACTGACCAGGAGTAGTATTCCATGTATTTAATAAAAGAGTTAGATGTTGTTGCGTGTTTCATATGCTGGGTCTATGATTGCATTGTAAGTAACACACAATTTTGAAATATTGTTTATGGATTTTGTAATTGAATTTGAGCTTGCTTCCCAATGCAACTTGATACAGAAGTAAAAT
Organism: Crypturellus tataupa; assembly: GCA_034781795.1. Taxonomy (NCBI): domain Eukaryota; kingdom Metazoa; phylum Chordata; class Aves; order Tinamiformes; family Tinamidae; genus Crypturellus; species Crypturellus tataupa. The sequence goes on along the minus strand of JAWLRI010000551.1, from coordinate 504,708 downwards.
ATAAAAATCACAATAATCTTCTTATAAATACATAATTCACAATAATAGCGTAACAAAATTTAGATCTCCTTAAAAGTCAGTACAGATATAACATAGATTCCTGTTTAGAAAAATATATCCTATTTAGTGTATAATTACAGTTCGGTTACAAATTGGTTTGTTTCAATGGTCCAGACTCCCCACTGCAACTCACTTCAGGGAAGGAAGTGAAATTCAGCTACAAAGCAGAATTAGAATTGATTATTTAAATGAATGCTTTCTGCTTACTGATTTAAGTCACGGCTGCAATGGGTGATTTAAGTCACTTCTGTTTAGATCATTCCGCCCTGTTTGGAGACTGGCAATTAAAGTCTGAAGACATTATTTCCTCTTTCACAATGACAGAACTGCCTTGAGTAAGCCAAAATTAAATTTCAGAGTTCTCACCTCCTTGCTAGTTACTCAAGGACTTTTTTTCCCTCTACTTAAACGAAGTACATTTATATTGCAAGTTATCTCATTACTGTTTCCTTTCGCCTCTTTATCCAACCTACTGTTTTGTTTCTATTTTTTTTTCTGAAGTACCTTTTTTTCCCTAGTGCTTTCTCAAGCCAGCAACGTCTTTCTTGAAAACTGTTCCCAGTCCCCTGCAAAACAAGGATATTGAGATGTAAATACTAGACCTACTAGTTAATGAATTTCTCTTGTGCTTAGAGCAGTTTGCTCATAGTAATGGATGTCAAATGCCTTAAACGAGACTCCAACACCAAAATTAGAACGAGGGTAGTTCAGATCAGCAGACTTTCCTTTGCTCGTGCACCAGTCCTTTACATGCACACACCATGCTGAGCACGGCGGTTCAAATCTAAATATAAATATAAACATAAATATAAGTCTTCTCTAAGGTATTTGATTGCACCCGTCTCTCTGTAATTGTCTCTCTGGTCTATTTGTGTCACACTTCAGCGGTAAGTATGCTGTTATTTGATTTTGTATGATAAAGTTTTGTGTTAGCTTCATAGAATCATAGAATCATAGAATCATAGAATGCCTAAGGTTGGAAGGGACCTCTAGAGGTCATCTAGTCCAAC